>JACJUY010007547.1:0-24342 GCA_014220935.1 Platorchestia sp. MABIK
GTAAGTTCCAGTTGTTGGTAAGTTCCAGTTGTTTGTAAGTTCCAGTTTTATGTATGTTCCAGTTGGATGTGTGTTCCAGTTGGATGTGTGCTCCAGTTGTTTGTGTGTTCCAGTTGTTTGTGTGTTCAAGTTGTTTGTATGTTCCAGTTGCTTGTGTGTTCCAGTTGTATGTATGTTCCAGTTGTTGGTAAGTTCCAGTTGTTTGTAAGTTCCAGTTGTATGTATGTTCCAGTTGTTTGTGTGTTCCAGTTGTTTGTGTGTTCCAGTTGTTTGTAAGTTCCAGTTGTTTGTAAGTTCCAGTTTTATGTATGTTCCAGTTTTATGTATGTTCCCGTTCTATGTATGTTCCCGTTTTATGTATGTTCCAGTTGGACGTGTGTTCCAGTTGTATGTGTGTTCCAGTTGGATGTGTGTTCCAGTTGGATGTGTGTTCCAGTTGTTTGTATGTTCTAGTTGTTTGTATGTTCCAATTGTTTTATGTTTAAGTTTCCTTTCAATACATTATGTTACAAGAATTTTTTGGTCATCACGATGTCGTGGCACTTTTGTGTTGTCTCACTCAGCTCTTTGTCCTCATCGTGCGCCACATATACATATGTTACACAGCCTACTGTCACAACTTGCACCATGCGCTATTGTTGGAAAATAATGAGTTTTTCCAATCATGTAAAGTGAGAGACTTGCTCTCATCAAAGAAAACCACATGGAGAAAGGAAACGGCCGTCAATGACAACAAACATAGTTCAGGAAAAATAATATCCCCTTATTGCACCACATTAGAAAGCATGCAGCGTCTTTACAGACAGGGCCAGTAATCGATTCTGCAAATAGGAGTTACCACTTTAACATCAGAATTTAGTACCCATATTATCATTATCACAACCACCGTCGTCACTAAACTGGCGCTTGCATCAGGCAGTCTCCGATATTAGGTTGAGGAAGGAACTGCCACTCGGCAGTGAACTCCAAAGAACACATCAGGGAACTAATTTAACGAGAAATACAATATGTTGAGGCTATTTACGTAGGAAGATCGTAGAGTCCTCTTGTGCGTTGAAGAGCTAACAAACACTAGTTGCAGGCACAACGTGACTGTGAAATTAAGATATACGGTTAAAGTAATAAGGCGTTTAGACCAAATTATTCGCTTAGCTCGATTCTATGTGCTAGCCTTTAGGATTTATTTAACACGTTCACTGCGTTTCCGCGGTCGCTACGGTCGGTTTGGTTAGATTGGAAGAAGGAGAATTGAAAAGTCATCTTTACTGCTTGAGTACATTCTTATCCGTCCTATCAAGCGGGAAAAATATAATAAAACTAGTGATGTACCGATACCATTTTTTTGGCCGATACCGATACCCCTTTTTTTGGCCGATACCGATACCCTTTTTTGGCCGATACCGAAACCGATACTTCGATACTTGAAAATACCGATACTTTGACCGATACTACTACCGATACCGATACTTTTACAATTTTATTAAAATGATATCATTATAAGCCCTACATGGGTGTTACAATAAAATTATTTACTAATAAATCTAATAACATAACAATACTGACAATAAAGTTTTCGATTAGGAATGATAAACCTGCTCTTGCCATGTTAACTACATCGTTTGATTCGTTTCCCGCACAAAGTTTTTCGATTGCGTCATCTTTCCGCTTTATTTCGTATGATCCCGCTTCCAGCTTGTATGAACAAACAAGTATTCACTGTTTAGCAATCTTGATTTGCCAACTGAGGTTATCATCCGACTAAATTAATTAAAAATTATATTTTTCTCCATTTACAGGCGTAAATCAGTAATATAATGTAGCATTTAGTCTCAGAAATAGCAGCGTGAACGCAAGTAGTATATGTATGTACTAACAAATGCAGTGTGCAGAAAAGCAAACGCGGTTCTTTTCGGTTTGGGGGCCTATCGAATTTAATATTTTATTTTCGCCAAAGTATGCATTTTGGTGTGAAAAACACGAAAATGATATCCATTTTGCGGAGAAATTATTTACTAAGCCTCAAATTTGCTTATATCTATCAATATTTTATGAAAAAACTGCGGTTTCTCGGTACGTTTTCGCCACGCAAATTCACACAGATCCGAGTCCCATCATTTGTCGGTGAGTGCCTCCCTGATGTTTTTTTTTCATTTTTAGACCATGCTATGCACTCTCAGTCATTTGAGTGTGTGCACCTGTTGCAAAGTCCACCAAGTTTTCACTATGATTAACAGTGAGGTGTTTGAAATTATACCCTTGGTTTGGTTAATTTAGTAACACTTAATGAATAATTTCTCCACAAATGGTCATAACTTTCGAGGTTTTCACACCGAAATACATAATTTGGCGAAAAGAAACATTAAAATTCGATAGGCCGCAAAACCGAAAAGATTTGCAAATACGCAACCAACTATAAGATGGTTCGTGAATTTTTCAAACATCTTAAAATCGAAGAAAAATGCAAAATTCGTAATGTACGGCGATTTACATGCTAAATTAAAATAGAATTTTCAGTTACTTCTATGTTAAATTTACAAAAACTTCAAAATGCGCCTTCAATTTTATTTATTTGGTTTGATTTTGGTTAGCCTGTCCCATACATTAAGAAATGGAAATTGGGTCAAACTGTATAGGTTTTAGTTGTAAAAGTATAATAATTTTACGTCGCCACAGTGTTTTTACTGTGTTTAACTATTCATGCTACATAGCTTTCACTCACTGACCGTACGTGACTCATCGGGAGTTAAACGTAGTAAATTCAGTTAGCGGGCCTGATTGAACGCCGTAATTCAACAGTTAACTAACTAATTTACTAGGTATGAATGGGCTCTTTATTTGATTACTAGTGCGCACGGCCCGCCAAAAATGACGTGATTCAATACCTTTCTTGAACAAATTTTCCAGACGTGGATGACTAACAAATATATTTATCATAACAGTACTCCCCTCAGGGGGATACAACTATTGTATCTATGGGAATTGGCGCTCCCAGGGGGACTATGTGAGGGCCCGAGCTTAAGGTTAGGTAGGCTTTCTTTTTGTTGCAGCAGAATAGGATTTTTTTTGTTACGGACCACCCTTTTTTCGGTTCACTGCTGTCCTGTTTTTCAACACCTACTACTTCCTTCTTCAACTTTGATCTTGTTTCATGAACTTCTTTCCCAACTTACTGTTTCTATGCCCTTTCTGCGTAGATTCCGCGTTTCCTTAACTCCACACTAAATGGTGCTTTCCTCCTTGCTCTCTTTGGATCGCGTTTGTTGCTGCGGGTAGGGAGGCTAAAACTAACGACTAATCTAATCTCATAACAGTACTCGTGATAAAAAATACTATTGTACATGCGCACTGGTGAAAATCGTATCACAGATACGGTCATTATGGCTACATTTATGAGCGTGACAGAGAAATGGAAGAAGCAGACTCCAAACAAATAAACCAAGGGTATTTTTAGGGAGTAGCATGACCCGTGGAAATTCTATGGACAATGTCATCATTAAGCTACGTGGACCCGTGAAAAAATTCCGTCAACATTACTCAACCTTTCCAGTCTTAACCTATCCTAATTGAAGCTATCCTGATAAAATATCAAACATATCAATCCATGTAAGGGCCATTTTTCAATGTTTCACTGAGATGTCCAGTATCCATGATACCGCACACTCAGACATCCTATGTTTCTTAAGAAGCGGACACCAAACAGATATATAAATAAAAATATAAATAAACACACAACGGGTATTATTAGGTTAGATACGTTTAATTTCACAATTTATGACTTTCGTTTTCATGATGAAATCCAAATTATTGGAAAGTATAAATCCAAATTATTGGAAAGTACCGGTAAAGTATCGGCCGAATTTTACCGATACCAGTAAAAATGACCGAGACTGCCGATACCGATACATGTACATCACTAAATAAAACGATAATATTTTCACTTGTACGTCATAGTCTAGTTTAAATAAAGGTATTGAAATCAGCGAAGTGATGGCCATTGTTACTGGTACGTTAATGAGCAATTTATCGAGTAGTACACATGTTTACCAATACGTAGTAACCGTGTTAACACTGTAAAGAATAATGGAAATATTAGAAGAAATGCAGCGTATATTGCTGAGAGTTGCATTAGGCACAAAAACTGGACGCTTTACGTTGTTTCAAATTGAGGATTGATTTTCTTGTTGTTAATTCGCTCATGTCCTAGCGTCATAAATGAGATGACTGCAGAAGAATTCTCAAAAATTTTCAAGTCAAGTTCCTATCTATGTGACAGTTTCTGACTAGTGCGTCTTATTTCTTCAGCAGTACGAGGATATTGGTATTGCCCTTGAAGTCAATCTTCTTATCAGTGTATAGAAACCAGTTGTTTTTCACCGTTGTTTCCTTATTTCGTTCATTTACGTTTAGAAAAGTTCGAAGTAAGTCAAAATTCTGTAAGGCATGTTGTCTCTTTTATACCTATACATGGAATTGTCATGGAGTTTGAGAACAGTGTTGCTTGAATTAGAATATCTCATAACGTTGTTGAATTAGGATATCCCATGACGATTTGAATTAGGATATCCCATGACGTTGTTGAATTAGGATATCCCATGACGTTGTTGAATTAGGATATCCCATGACGTTGTTGAATTAGGATATCCCATGACGTTGTTGAATTAGGATATCCCATGACGTTGTTGAATTAGGATATCCCATGACGATTTGAATTAGGATATCCCATGATTTGAATTAGGATATCCCATGACGATTTGAATTAGGATATCCCATGACGATTTGAATTAGGATATCCCATGACGATTTGAATTAGGATATCCCATGACGATTTGAATTAGGATTTCCCATGACGATTTGAATTAGGATATCCCATGACGTTGTTGAATTAGGATATCCTATGACGATGTTGAATTAGGATATCCCATGACGATTTTGAATTAGAATATCCCATGACGTGGTTTAATTAGGATATCCCATGACGTTGTTGAATTAGGATATCCCATGACGTGGTTGAATTAGGATATCCCACGACGTTGTTGAATTAGGATATCCCATGACGATGTTGAATTAGGATATCCCATGACGATGTTGAATTAGGATATCCCATGACGATGTTGAGTTAGGATATCCCATGACGATGTTGAATTAGGATATCCCATGACGATGTTGAATTAGGATATCCTATGACGTTGAATTAGAATACCCAATATTACATATTTGTTACATATTTGTACGTACGTTAATAGTGAATGTGTCCCAGTTCATGTACAAGTTATTGAAAGAAAAGCCTCTGGTTCTTGCTTCAGAACCTTAGCTCGTATTTAAATTAGAATAAAATATGGCAACAGAAGAAGTGGTGGATTTTGACTCAGTGTAACGACTCAGTGTTTGTGTAATGAAGGCAGTGTGAAATTATGAGTTTCTACCCTGGCAACGTACCCGTTCATGTGGCTCGAATGAAACTCAAGAAAAATGCTGCGAGGATAATCGAAAAATATAAATCAGTAATAAAGCTGGAATATGTGTGTTAGTTAGCCAAAAATTGCATCCGTTTGGAAAGTTCATACGCTCGGCGTGGAAAACAACGTTAGTGAAGAAACGCAGAAAGAAGCTCAATTCACCGAGTCGGTTGTAAACATGACGAGTGTTAAGTTTCACACTCCTCTGGCTAATCTTAGCTAGCCCTGAGGCGGATAAATGGCGGGTCTCGGGTAATCGGTCTCGTTGGGCTGCTGCCTCGAGCTAGATTTCCAAGTATAAAAAGGATGTTTATTCCAATCAGTCAAGCCTGATACGTATCTTGCGCGTACAAATCTTTTTCAAATGCCTTATAACCAACACCAGGATGCAATGACGGTTGCCCCCGGTCAAGCCGGTACCCATTTCCGATGCCTGGGTAGAGTGAGAAATTGTGGCTGAGTTCTCCCTTTTCCCAACGGGGAGAATCACCGGGCGGTACTGCCGGGATTCGAAAATAATTTTCGTGACTGAAGTGGTGGTATAACTAGCAGCTTGAGTTCTATCATAAATAAACTTGTTTTGTGCGGTAACACGTAGCGTGTCCAAGTTGTCTGTAATTTACGCTATCAGCTGTACGCGCGCTACGCGACGTAAATTGTTTAAAAAATGGTGTGAGGAGAACTAGTTGGCTGAGGGGATTTTGAATGAGGCAAAAAACTCAGAAAGGTGGTTGTGTGCATATGATAAAGTCCACCTGTGGGAGGCAACATCTGATCTTCCATTGATTGTGATCTCCGCTGTTCATTGCCCGCTTGTGTCTGGGAGACGACCCGTCATCGGACTCATGTCCACTTGTGGTTGAGAGCACATCTTTGTGGTCAGGGATTGGGACGAGGTAGAGAAGTGGGAGCCAGGTAGCCAAAATGTCCCACGCTGTACCCTCCCGCATTATTCAGAGTTCGTTCGTTAGCAAGGAATACGACTTTTGTATCTTTGAGAATTGGCCCTTCCAGGAGGAAGATGCGAGGTTCCCGGTTACAATATAACTATTGTATCTTTGAGAATTGCCGCTTCCAGGAGGAAGATGTGAGGTCATCGGCTAGATGAGAATGTACTCTGTTCGTAGACAGGGAATACGACTGTTGTATCTTTGAGAATTGGCGCCTCCAGGAGGAAGATTTGACTTTGTTTTGGATAAAATAGAATGTACTTCGTTCAGTATCAGGACCCTTTAATGGAATATAATTACTGTATCTATGGAAATTATCGCTCCCAGAGGGAAGATGTGAAGTCCCCTGCTGAAGGTCTTCTTTTTATTGAAATATGATGGTTTTTGTATCTGATGGTTGATGGTTTTTTACAATCTTTTTGGACCATATTATTTTGGTCACTGCTGATCTCTTTTTACAACTCTAATTACTTTATGCTTCAATTTTTATCTCGTATCATGTACTTTCCATCCTGCTACTTGTATACACAGGGTGTTGTGGGAATACTTTATGCATAAATTCCACGTTCCTTCTCTGCCATACTGAATCCTACTTTTCTCCCTTTATGGGATCATTTTTATTTATTGTTTATTGAGGGTTGAACTAACTTTAAATAAAATCTAAACTGTGATAGGTTATGGGATTAGCGACCAGGGAGTGGTACAAAATTCAGTCGTCAAATCAATTAGGTGAGGGAATAAAATTTAAATATTCTTTTCCATAGATGGATGGATAAGAACGTAATCAAAAGCAGTATTGGTGTAGTTCGATTTTTCTGTTAATTATTTTTGGGTTTCATTCGTAATGTTCTTCGTGATTGTGTCGGCTGTTGAATACATGTTGAATAAAACTCGGTTACATGTTCATGGAACTCAGACATTCCAATATATAAACGTATAGAGAAATGTTCTAAACCATTTACTATGTTTGCTTTTTTTCTGAGCATTTAGTGAATCTCCTTCACTCGGAGTAATTTCGCCGCGTTGAATTTCTTAATTATCATCTTCGGTTTTTACCTCGTTGATCCCATCTTGATATTACCTATTCCATTCTATGTTGTAGCGCACTTCCTGATTCGATCTTTGGGTTTAGTTGATTTCAAAGATAATAAATGTATTATATTGTCTTTTATTCCGTGATACAAGCCTTCTCGTAATGTTTCTAATTGTTCGAAGGCGGAATGAAAAGCTGTTATCAAACATAGTTGAAATACGCCAGGGTTTAGCTGCATTGAAGACACATCGCTCATTTGGAAAAACAACGTTGAAATTCTTGATTTTCAGGAGAAGTTATTTTGATTTTGCAAACTACTTGACGGAATTAGTTTTGACCGAAAAAAGTAATCCTTCCTCTCGGTCAATTTTGAAGGTACATTTATGACAGTTTTACCAAAATACGTAAAACGAAATGGCGAATTTAACAGTATGGATTAGTCAATTTTCCAAAATTTTAAGTCACCACGTTGTTCTTCCCATTGAACGGCATGCACTCGACCAACCTTGTTCGATAAGGGGACGTAAAGATGCTCTGTTGCATTTGCTTGGTTTCGCTGGAAGTGGACTTACGTTGGCAAAATCTTAATAATTATAATACGACTAGTTTACGCGACCCGTTAGAAATGACAGAATTCCATATTTTCTTAAGACAAATCCTCCAGCTGTGGATGCCTAACAAATAAATCCATTCCAATAGTACCCGCGATTAAAATATTCTTGTACTTGTGCACTGGTGTAACTCGTATCACAGATGTGGTGATTAAGTACCCTTATGAGCGTCACAGACACGCGCACCAACCAATTTAATGTGTTCAATGAGATTCCCAGTGTAATAACATAGGAGAAATTACGCACAATATATATAAATTTATTTATTTAAGGAGGCAGCTGAAATTTTATTATACAGAGTTTTGGTGGAACTCTTGGTACAAACTTCGGCTACTAGTAGAAAATACAAATTTAAACACTTTTTCATCAGTAGAAAAATATCAAAAAACGCTTGGTTTTTTAATTATTGGGCTCAGCAGTTTTTAATGCTGCGCTTCAAGAATTCACGGCGATCTTAGTAAACCACTTGCACTAATGTTCAATAATAACACACGAGGGTAATGAAAAGCGTTAAATAACATGAGGTACTTTTATAAATAATAGAAAGTAACGCATCAAAGTAGGTGTTCAAAATTTCGACCATTAACATCGATACACGCACGACACCTTCGTCGAAGCGAGTTGCGTACGTTGTCAAACATTCCTGGGTTGTCAGCGATATCTCCAGCAGCGATTGCAATTCGAGCGACAAGGTCTTCTTCCGACTCCACAGGTGTCGCATAAATCAGAGATTTCAAGTGCCCCCATAAGAAAAAATCTAATGGAGTCAAATCAGGTGATCTCGGTGGCTAGGACACAGCACCAGCTCGACCAATCCATCAATTTGGAAATTGTTGGTCAAGAAACCGTCACACATTTAGAGCAAAATGTGCCGGAGCTCCATCGTGTTGAAACCAAAGTCGTCTACGAATACCTAATGACACATTTTACAATAAAGCAGGAGGACTTCTTCAAGAAAGATTTTGTACACATCTCCAGTAAGACGCTCTGGCAGAATGTATGGACCAATGAGTTGATTGTGCACGATACCTGCCCAAACATTGACAGTGTAGCGATGTTGGTGATGACGTTCATGGATGACATGAGGGTTGTTCTGGTGCCATGAGTGAAAGTTATGATAATCAACAATTCCATCTCGGCTGAAGGTTGCTTCATCCGTAAACAACACACACTCTGCAAAATTGGCATCTTATACCCCTCGATCTAAAAACCACTGCGCGAATCGCTCACGAGGACCATAATCAACGGGAAGGAGACCCTGGACTCTCTGGAAGTGATACGGATGATAATTATTCCGGTTCAATACATGCCACACTGTACTATGGTCACGAATACCCAAAGATGCTGCTGCGGCACGGGTGCACGTACGCGGGTTCCTACAGAAATGTTCCAACACTTCTTGCTCTCGATGATAATTTATTGGGCGACCAACGTCTGCTCTGTTTACACTAAAACTGCCGGTTTCCGTCAATCTTCAGTGCAATGCAGTGAATAATCGATGATCAGGGACTTCTCAATTAGGGTAACGTTCGTGATAGATTCTCGCGGCACGTCTTGCATTACCATTAGCAGCACCATAAGTGAAATGCATGTGTGCCATTTGTGCATTTGTAAGGCGATACATCTTACCACTTCAGTGCCACGGTGCTAACTGACAAAAGATACACATACGCTTCTCACCAGGAGTCGCTAACGTTGACTAGGAATTTCTGGATATTTCCTGAATCTGTGAATTAATGTTTTTAACTGTAAATAAAAAAAAGGTTCGATTCTGACAACACTTGTTCATTCTAATTCCCCATATTGCCCTTATTCCTGTCTGTTGCGAAATCGCTGTTGTGTTCTTCTAGCGTAGCATTAAAAACTTCTAAGCCCAATAATTAAAAAACTAAGCGTTTTTCGATATTTTTTCACTGATGAAAAGTGTTTAAATTTGTATTTTCTATTAGTAGCCGAAGTTTGTACCAAGAGTTCCACCAACACCCTGTATAGTATAGGTGACACATATTATTTGTTGTTGTAACGCTGGTATGACTACGAATAAATGTATTCCACGAAGGTTATTTCAAAGCTGTACTTCCTCGTAGGTCATCGACTGCATCTTTCTGAAAAAAATCGTCGAGTAGAAAACTGGTTGTTTGAGAGTTGGTTTTTTAATACTTTTTGCTTTACTGTTCTTATTTGCCTTGTCCAGAGCTTGAACTTTGTGTGGAGCGAGTGCCGGCATCGATCTTCCCGTCGTTAACTGGCTCCGTACCCTCTGTACGGAAGGCGTTAGCTAGAGTAGGAGAAACAAGGTAGGGTCAAATCAGGTGTTTTATCGTCGACCGTGTGGCAATGCTGACGTCATGGCAACGGACCAATAGCAGAGCTCATATTGCATCTGGCTACACTGCTAGCCCCAAATCTGGCACCACTATTGGTCTAACGGTATCTCGCAATAGTGACGTCATCCAGTTTGTTCGAAATGAAGCCGTCCTAGTGGCTAGTCGAGCAACAGGAGGTGTATCCCCCCCCCGTCCTTTTCTCCATAGAAATGACTACTTTGTTTCCTCTACCTTGGCGTTTGCACCGAACCTGCTTCCGGTTCTTGTACATGACATGGATGCACCACCGAGTTCTTCTAATTGTGCTGATGAATCTAAGATACGGATATTGGAGCCTGTACAAAAGTCATCTCTGTAGGTCAGGATCTGATGTTTTTTGCGAACGAACGATGCTTATTGGAAATTCAGAAGGAAAGTTTGACACAAAGTGTGTCAGGCAGAAAAGAAGCGGATGGAATAGAATAGATGAAAAATGATCATGATTTGCGCATGTAATGCTTATGTTGATGGGTCTTGATGAGTTGTTGGTCGGTGGTGGAAATCATTGTAGAGAAAACAAGGTAGGGTTATTTTTATGGGGGAAAATACACCTCATCTTGTTCGGCTAGCCAATGGAACGGCTTCATTTCGAACAAACTGGATGACGTCACCATTGTGACTTATCGTTAGGCCAATAGTGGTGCCAGATGATGCAGTGTTGCCCAAATGGACCATCAGTGTTGCCAGCCTAAATATGAGTGCTGCCATTGATTCGTTGCTTTGACGTCAGCATTGCTACTCGGTAGACGAAAAAAAGGCTGGTTTAACCCTACATTCTTTCTTCTACCGTGGTGGAAGTAAAATATCCTTCAGGGCTTTTAAAAAGTACATGTTTTGCCCGAAGCATCACTATCAGTTTCTTTGTACCTCATCAGCTAGATGTGGTTGTAGGTGCATTGTGTTTGCACAGGCGGTGTTACTCGATCAACGATAGAAGAAAAGGTGCAGTTCTTTGTAAAGAACGCCATTTTTGTCTGTGTACTTGCGAATTTTCTCATTTGCTGTCAAGAGGTAAAAAGGAAGCTGTTATGCATTGTTTTACCTGCAAGTTTACACTTTGGTATTTTTACTGTGTCATTTACGTAGATTTTTTACGCATTTAACCCACATTCTCTTGCCACTTACAACAATATGTTGATATTTACGATTGATATTATGCTCTGGTATGTTGATATTTACGATAAGTAATAATTGATGGTTTATGGTTCTTCGTGTTTTGAGTTAAATATTAAACGCACCGTTTTTCCAACTTTTGCGAAGTGTCCGTGTTTATATGAAAAGGACACAGGCGTCGCTGTGAAGGATCTTAGTTTTTTTTGATGGTGTATGTGGGTTGCACATGCTAGCGATGGTATTCGGTTACACGTTCTAATGTTCAACCAGAATGATCGCTTACATGTTCATGGAACTTAGACATTGTAACATTTACACGTATAGCGAAATCTCCGCGAAATCATGTTCCGGAAAAAATAATTGTTTTCATAGTTTTTCCTTGGTTCATTATCTGGTAAGACGCCAAGCTTGTGTGTGGGTGGGTGAGATGTGAGTAAGGGAGAGTGGGGGAGAGAATAAGGGTAGGTGGGTGCGGGGGAGTACGGCATGGGTGAGAATAAGAGCAGGGGGTGAATTAGGGGGAGTGGGGTAGAATAAGGACAAGCAGGTGTGTGCGGGCCTTACCCCGGCCTGAGGCCGCAGCCCGCGACTACCTGCCGTTGTGCCGCCGCTACCAAGGCAAAGTTGCCAGGTTCGCCTTTTCTCTGGTATATTTTGGCCTGTTCGCCCTTTTGGCCTTTTCTCTGCCAACTTTGACGTGTTTCAAATGAAACCTCTTTATACCATTCACTGAGTAGTTGATTTTTATTTGCTAATGTCACTTTCATATGTTTGTAGCTGGAGATGTTTTTTGTCTCGTGGGTTGTCTATTCTATCTACACTAGCGCTTATGTTTCTTGATCTTATATGTCTGGTTGCGATCGCAGTTGCACTTCATTTTCATATCGTGGGTCATCAATCTATACAACACTTGATCATAATCTAGATTGATCATATCTAGTTGCTGCCAGAGCGCGAAGCATCTTTATGCCGCTGGTTATGTATGCCATGACATGTATACCATGTAACACATGACATGCATACCATGTAACACATGACATGCATACCATGTAAGACGTGACATGTATACCATGTAACACATGACATGTATACCATGTAAGACGTGACATGTATACCATGTAAGAAATGACATGCATACCATGTAACATATGACATGTATACCATGTAACATATGACATGCATACCATGTAACAAATGACATGTATACCATGTAACATAAAGCATGTATACCATGTAACATAAAGCATGTATACCATGTAACACATGACATGTATACCATGTAACATATGACTTGTATACCATGTAACATAAAGCATGTATACCATGTAACATTAAGCATGTATACCATGTAATATAGAGCATGTATACCATGTAACATAGAGCATGTATACCATGTAACATAAAGCATGTATACCATGTAACACATGACATGTATACCATGTAACATATGACATGTATACCATGTAACATAAAGCATGTATACCATGTAACATTAAGCATGTATACCATGTAACATAAAGCATGTATACCGTGTAACATTAAGCATGTATACCGTGTAACAATAAGCATGTATACCATGTAACACATGACATGTATACCATGTAACATATGACATGTATATCATGTAACATAAAGCATGTATACCATGTAACATAAAGCATGTATACCGTGTAACAATAAGCATGTATACCATGTAACACATGACATGTATACCATGTAACATAAAGCATGTATACCGTGTAACAATAAGCATGTATACCATGTAACATAAAGCATGTATACCATGTAACATAAAGCATGTATACCATGTAACATAAAGCATGTATACCATGTAACATAAAGCATGTATACCATGTAACATGAAGCATGTATACCATGTAACATAAAGCATGTATACCATGTAACATAAAGCATGTATACCGTGTAACATTAAGCATGTATACCGTGTAACATTAAGCATGTATACCGTGTAACATAAAGCATGTATACCATGTAACATAAAGCATGTATACCATGTAACATAAAGCATGTATACCATGTAACAAAAAGCATGTATACCATGTAACATAAAGCATGTATACCGTGTAACAATAAGCATGTATACCATGTAACATAAAGCATTTATACTATGTAAGATATGACATGTATACCATGTAACATAAAGCATGTATACCGTGTAACATTAAGCATGTATACCATGTAACATAAAGCATGTATACCATGTAACATAAAGCATGTATACCATGTAACATAAAGCATGTATACCATGTAACATTAAGCATTTATACTATGTAAGATATGACATGTATACAGTATGTGAGGACCCGAGCTAAAGGGTAGGTAGGCTTTCTTTTTGTTGTAATGAAATAGGTTTTTGTTTTGTTATGGCTATCTTTTTTCGGTTCTCTGCTGTCCTGTTTTTCAGCACCTACTACTTTCTTCGATTTTTTCTTGTTTCATGAACTTCTTTCTTAGCTTACTGTTTTTATGCACCTTGTGCATAGATTCCGCGTTCCCTCAACTCCATTCTAAATGGTGCCTTCATCCTTCCTCTCTTTGAACAACTTTGTCGTGGTAAAGGAAGGCTAAAACTTTCTTAAATAATAATAATAATAATAATAATAATAATAATGATAATGATAATGATAATGATAATAATAATAATAATGACATATATACCATGTATCAGCGACGTGTATGCCGCGATGCGATGCCAGTATCGCAGAACCCTGCTTCCTGGGTTCAGCGGCGCCGATGCAAGTTGACTATTTTTTATGCTCGTATCGTGTCCTGTTCGCTGCTGTGTTCATCCTGCGACGCTTCAGGAGCTCTGACCACTTCGCGTCTCTGGTCTTTGTGGTGATGCTTTTCTGGCTGTGCTGTTTGTTCTCTTCATTGTAAATAGTACTCCTGAAATACTCATATTGTAGTGAACTATGCTGTAGCAGTAATGGAATATCGTCAAATCCTAGCCACTTGGGCAAAAAATTGGAATAGTTGTAATAGAAGATCGCCAAAACCTAGCTACTTTAGCACAAAAAAAAAACGAAATTGCAAAAATGGAAAATCATCAAAAACCTAGCCATTTGAGCACAAAATTGAAATTGCTATAATAAAAAATTACCAAAATCAAGGCACTTGAGCAAAAATTGTAATAACAAAATCTTACGATATCTTACGTTACGATATCGCAACAATATCTTACGTTACTGGCGTCTTCATCGTCTGCAAAGCACGTGGTATGATGAGCACGTCCTAGCCTGTGTAAAGTGCGTGAAACTAAATTCTTTGTTTCTTTTGGTTCAGTGGGACACAACTATTGTAACTATGAGAATTAGCACTCCCAGGGGAAAATGTGTGAGGGCCCGAGCTAATGATTGGGTAGGCCTTCCTTCTGTTGGAATTGAATAGGCTTTTTTGTTCTGTTACGGAGGATCTTTTTTCGGTTCACTGCTGGCCGGTTTTTCAGCACCTACTACTTTCTTCTTCAACTCTTTCTTGTTTCACGAACTTCTTTCTTAGCTTACTGTTTCTATGCACCTTGTGCACAGATTCCGCGTTCCCTCAACTCCATACTTAATGGTACCCTCCTCCTTCCTCTCTTTGGAACGCCTCTGTGTCGTATAGGGAGGCTCAAACTAACTCATAATCTAATTATCTAATCTTAATGTGTGACCTTTGCTGCGTGCGTAAAAAGTAGTACTGCTCAGTTGGACTTAAATATGCGACAAATGTACGAATCTCAATTTGAAACGCGTATCTTTAATCTTGAGATTTCCGCTTTCAAATCTTAATTTGAAGCACGTTCACTTTACTTGTAAAATTTTGATTTCCGAATATCGATTTGAAACACGTTATCTTTAATCTTAAGACTTCCGTTTCCGAATCTCAATTTGAAACACAAATCTTTAATCTTACAATTTCCGTTTAACAAGTTCGGCACGACCCCTATTGGAAATGTAAGTTCGACAATCAATGTTCAACAGCTGTTATTAATGTTCTTAATGTTGTTTTATGAGTGTTTGTATTATTATAGTGCTAAACATTGCTCAAATGTCTGAATTTCGCACTGAAACACGCTTCTCTAATTCTGACATTTCCGTGATAGTATATTTCGCATGTTAGAAAGGATAAGAATGTAATCAAGCGGTAAAAATGGCTTTTCATTTCTGCTTCTTCTAACCTAACCAAACCGACCGCAGCGACCGCGGAAATGCAAAGAACGTGTTAAAGTAGGAGTTGCAGTACGGATTTTCCAACCACATTGTTCACAAAATGCGACCATCGGTACGTCCGTACCGATTTGTAATTCTTCGCTTAATTTTCCAATTTTCGCTTTTCAGTTCCCGCGATTCAAACTAAATCTGGAATTTGATTCCCCATTTGACGGTTTCATTTTAATTGATTGCTTCAAAGTCAGCCGCTGGCCAAAATTCCGTGTCAGAGACTTGGGAGGCTGCTGTGATGATTGCTGTCAATTTTTATGATTGTCGGGGCTCATGCACTATGTTCTGTTTCTCTCGGTGTATCTCGATACGCGGTGTTCATACCTTTGCACTTCGGGTTGGCAAAATCGGAAATTGACACGTTGACTGCGTATTGGGACAAGTGTGTAGCACTTGGTAAATTGTTCATTTACGCACCAATGTAAATAAAGAACATTTCAACCATTCTGCGTCCTCTTTCTGAAGGAGTTTTATCGTGCGGAGGAAATATTAATTATCGTGCACTTATGTTTTGTACATTTCTTATAAAGAATGGAAACTTGTTCGAGCAGTAAAGTCGATTTTCCAATTCTATTTCCTACAATGTAACCAAATCAACCTTTCGATCCGGAAAATCGTAGTCAACGTGTTAACTGCGTTTGCAAAGATGCTCAGGCTGTTTAAATTACGATGCAAGTTACAACGTTTAAAAAACAATTCCACTTTTCGAAAAAACGTGTATCTTTTCTAAAAAGTGTAAAAAATAAAATAGAATTACATTTTACCTCGCATGCTGAAAATTTTCCTAGAGAAGTGTTGAAATACCTGAAATGCTGATCATTTACACTGAAAAGTAAATGTGAAATTTACGTAGTGGTACACATGTGTCCCAATACGTAGTCAACGTGTTGTCGGTCGAGTTCAACCAAGTATTTTCAGTTTTCATGCTGTAAATAAAGTGCGCATGCAAGCTGAACGAATTCACCCTCTACCGCTCCACATTCTCCTCATGGCACTATTTCATAATATTGTGAAATACTATTAGCACTATTTCAGTGTACATAATTCTTTTACTGGATCTTTTTCAAATTAGCCCCGCCACTAATGCAACGCATGAGCTCACCCACTTGTAACTTTCGAAATAATGCACCTATCGACTTCAAATTACTCTCAAACGAAAGATTGTTTTAATTTATCTGTTTCCATGCCCCTTCTGCGTAGATGCCGCATTTCCTTAATCCCTTACTAAATGGTGTCTTCCTCCTTCCTCACTTGGGAACGCCTTTGCTGCATTGCAGTTAGGGCTTTTTAGTAGTACGTTGTTCGAAAGTAACATCGTCATCGCATGATATAAAAGGACATGTTGCTTTTCCATTTTTCCCAGCATCGGAAAACAAATCACATAAATCACGGGACTGTATGTGCACATCTGTGGCTCGACATCGTGTTGAAATGAACGGGCTGATGCAGGTACCGACAACTGATCACTGATGACCGAGAGTGATTATCGTCCTCCTCCTCATAGCTTCTCTGTCGAATTGATGAGACACCGATGGAGCTTGCTGCGCGCGTCATCGGTGTCTCACGGCAATGAACTTGCGATTATAAACTAGAGAAGATTAGAGAACGGGCCGCTAGCCAACGGGCCAGTAGAGAACTAGACACTGGAGAACAGGCCGCTGGAGAATAGGTAATTAGACAACAGGTCACTACAGAACAAGAGAGGGGCCACTTAGCGGTTCCTATTGCCTTGTTTTTGTTCATTTATAATATTTCTATTCTGGAGTCCAAAGTGCGCTCTTGCTTTCAGTGAGTCCAACTGAACTCTTTCCTTCCCAACACTCTAATTGTTAAGGGAAAAATTTTCTAAGATAATTTCAGTCATTACCCTGAAATATCAGCAAAATTGCCCTAGCATGATTTTTCCTGCAAAAGGAGGTGCTTACTTCCTTTTTAACACGTTGACTACGCAATTCGTGTTGTAAAGTTGATTTGGTTAGGTTGCAAAAAACAGACTGGTAAAATCGATTAATTTACTTGAATAAGTTTCCGTCCTTTGTAAGAAATATACAAAATGTAAGAGCTCGATAGTATTTTCATGGTATGATAAAATTCCTTCACAAAAAGTCCCAAAATGGTTTGAAATATTATACATTTACATTGGTGGATATATGAACAATTTACCCAGTAGTACCCATTTGTCCCACTCCGTGGTCAAAGTGTTCAATTGAAAAAATGTTATGATTTAAAAATGTATGCTTCGATGCCACAAAAATATCCGAAAAATCTGAGAAAAAATATCAATTTAATTTATGCTTAATTTTATCTGAAATTACATTTACGTATGAAAACTTTGCTCAAGTTTAATAAAAAGGTATTAAATGTATTGCATAGACCCTGAAGCTTACACTGAGTGGATATTAATGGCAAATTACACCTGTCAGACTTCTGGAACGTCTAAAAACATAGGTGGAGGAATATTATTATTTGTTCTAATTTTGGCAAATACTTCAAATTATTTCCCTACTAGTTGAATTACCCTGACATTTTGTCAATTTCCGGAAACTGGAAACACTAGCCATCTGGGAACCGGAGTTCTCGTTGGGAGGCAAAGGACAAGGTCATTTAGAATTCAAGGTCATTTATGTATAGAATTTAAGGGATTTGTGTATAGAATTCAAGGGGATTTATGTATAGAATTCAAGGTCAGTTATGTATAGAATTCAAGGTCAGTTATGTATAGAATTCAAGGTCAGTTATGTATAGAATTCAAGTGGATTTATGTATAGAATTCAAGTGGATTTATGTATGAAATTCAAGGGGATTTATGTATTGAATTCAAGGTGATTTAGTATTGGCCTCACAACGTGTTGGTGAGATGTTTGTTTCTTGGTGTCGATTTGAATTATTTTGCTCAAATATTTAGGACTTTATTTACTCAAATAATTACTCGTGAGAGCGATAAGCGTCTTTCTTTCAAATTCTTTTGTCTCCCATTCGTCAATTTCATGAAAGAAAGATTCTTTCGAGTATTGATAATTGGTTCTTGTATTTCATGATTGTAGGGGCTAATGCACTATGTTCTGTTTCTCTCGGTGTATCTCGATCCCCGGTGTTCGTACCTTTGCACTTCGGGTTGGCAAGATCGGAAATAGGATTTGGTGTTCGGTTAAAAAATCTTGAGGTCTGTGAAAGTAAAGAGCATTAAAATTTATTTGCTATTCACATACAGAACATGGGCTTGATGAATACTGAACGAAAGTGAGGGCCAATAAAATGGTGCAATAAAATGCTTTTTGTTTTGTTTAGGACCGTCTTTTTTCGGCTCACTTCTGGCCTGTTTTTCAGCACCTCTGACTTTCTTCTTCAACTTTTATCTTTTTTCTTAACCTTCCTTCTTATCTTACTATTTCTATGCGCACAGGATTCCTTGCGGGAACTCCCTTTGTGCATAGATTCCACGTTCCTTAACTCCACGCTAAATGGTGTCCTCATCCTTCTTCTCTTTGAGAATCTTTGTTGTGGTAAAGGGAGGCTAAAACTAATTTGTAATCAATTAATCTTACTGAACGAAATTGAAGGTGTTATCCGTCTCCGGCCAATAATAACGAGTTATAATATAATGTTCAGAATGTTCCAGGTCACTACATACGTTATTATTGTTGTCTTTTGCGCCCTCAGGGGGATACAAATATTGCATCTGTGGGAATTAGCGCTCCCAGGGGGAAAATGTAAAGGCCCTAGCTGAGAGTTAGGTTGGCCTTCTTTTTGTTGAAATAAAATGTTTTTGTTATGGTAAGGACCATCTTTTTTTCGGTTCACTGCTGTCCTGTTTTTCAGTACCTACTACTTTCATCTTCAACTTTGATCTTGTTTCATGAACTTCTTTCTCAACTTACTGTTTCTATGCACTTTCTGCATAGATTCCGCGTTCTCTTAACTCCATACTAAATTGTGCCTTCCTTCTTCCTCTCTTTGAATCTCATTTGTTGCGGATAGGGAGGCTTATGGGTACCATCCGGGATTTTGACCTTTTTTCGTCCGATTCGCTTGAAAATTGGTCAGTATATGTATTTTTTGAAAGTAAACCTTTTTTACTCCTGTAATTTTTTCTGTCGTAGACCTATTTCTTCACCGTTATTATTTCTTTTTGATCGTCGTGACATGAGGTCACAATTCTTTTATTTTACTAATGAAGATTGAATGAGACTTTTCAACGTCCACAGAATAATTATTAATTATCAGTCAATTTATATGGTAGCGTGCCACTAACCACTTCGATAACTAATCTCCATCCTTAATGGGAAATTAACGATGCAGCAATCACATTAATTATTTATTCCCTACAAAGAATACAAAATTACTAACACGTTTAATGAATCTAGCGCACCTATTACATTTCGAGTTGATAAACGAATATATGCTTAAGGCGTGGCATTGATATAAACCTATGCACAGGAGAAATAGTTATGAATTGCTTCGAGGGAAAATGTACTTATTGGAACTCATCTTATGTCGGATTCCAGGAAGGTGTGCTATTGCTCCGTGACTGCTTTAATTACGTTAGAAGTTATACGAAGTTACACGATAATACACAACGTAGGGCCAAATAAGTCAAAGCCAGGCCAAGCGGCAAAAACCGAGCAAAAAGCCGGGCTCCCAAAGGAGCCCGCCGTGAAAGCACACGTCTTTTCTCTACGGCAGCACGGGGCTTAATGCCCTCTCCCGCTCCTCAAAAAGGTAGCGAGCTGTCACGCATGACTTTGCACGATATTTGAAGTGTGATCTTAAGATGGGTTAAATTCCACAAATAAACGGTTACGTGTGACTCTAGCGTATTGAATTATACTCAAAATGGGAAACATTAATTCTCGCTAACTATAGAAGCAATGGAATTGACATAAAGCTGTTAAATAATGACATAAATACAAATTGTACCATAACCCTTCTTGGTGTTGACGTTAGGCATCTCCTTCGGTCAGTTGACGCCCTTCTTCTTCTCCTCGTTCTTGAAGTCGGTGTGAAGTCGGTGGAAAGGTAGAAGGCGGATAACGGCTAGCGCTTTTGCGACACTTCTCATGGCTGATTTGAACACATCATATATAGAGAGCGTCCTCCATTAAATGACAGTTTCTCATACGTCGTGGTTATAACATTTCGATTTAGGCCTTATTTTTTTAATTTTTGTTTTAATAAAAATGAGGTTTTTGGTACACTTTTATTTATATTTCAAGACGTATTAACTCATTGAATTTTGATGGTAGAACAAAACCAAAGACAGTTTTAGAATTCTTGAAGCATTTCTAACAAAAGTATGCTCTAAAATTTCAACATTTTGAAACTTTTTTTGTGATAAGCAAAACTAATCACATCTCAAACCATTATTTTTAGGTTTGGAGCCAAATAACTTTTTTGGTTTTCTCAAATTTGGATAAAACTTAGCAAATTTTTGTTAGAAATGTTTCAAGGATTCCAAAACTGACTTTGGTTTTGTTCTAGCGTCAAAACTCAATGAGTTGATACGATTTGAATGGTAGAAATGTATTATTATTCAGGAGAGCCCAAAAACAAAATATACTATTGAATTGCAATATCACTGACAATTTATGTACATGAATGCAGTTTCTTTGATCTATTTTTATGTGCGAATAATGTGAAATATTTTCCTTGTAAATTTCAATGTAACATAAGAAATATCGTGCATAAAAACATAGAAATATGATATTTATATAATAATATAATATATTTTATTTATTATATTTTATTTGACTCACTCTAAAGATCTTTTTTCGACAAAAAAAACATACCACATTTTTATGATTCAAGCTCCCCTATGGACCCCCCTGGGGGAGGGGGAGGTTCTGGTGTCCGTAGTGCCATAATATTTCATGACACCATAACCCATACCCTAAGAATCCTTTTTCGACAAAAAAAAACATACTCAATTTTTATGATTTTGGCCCCCTTTGGACCCCCCTCCTGGGGGAGGGGTTCTGGTGTCCGTAGCGCCATAATATTTCATGGCACAATAACCCATTCCCTAAGAATCCTTTTTCGACAAAAAAACACACTCAATTTTTTATGATTTTGGCCCCCCTTTGGACCCCCCCCGTTCTGGTGTCCGTAGCGCCATGATATTTCATGGCACAATAACCCATACCATAAGGATCCTTTTTCGATAAAAAAAAATTGAGTCAGGAGTGCCGCGGGGGCTCAATTTGGCCTCGGATGGTACCCTTAAAGTAACAAATATTCTAATCTGTTGTCTTTTCCCTGTGAGTGCGCGACGGCCGAAACTTGAGCCACGGTTTGAAGGAAGACGCTAACTTGAGCAGAATATTTTAAAGTGTTCTTCATTTTGTGCGCGATGAATTTTGAAATTTAAGTTACCCCAGAGTCTATATCTGAACTTTTGAATTAGAGAGTGAGCCAGAGGTGTTGTGTCCTCTATTTTTAATGATCGCAGCGATGTCGTCTAACTGTGATGGTAAGCGTTTTTATTAATTTCATTTGATAGGCGTGACATCAGGTCACAATTCTTTTATTTTACTAATGAGGATCAAGTGAGACTTTTCAACGTCCGCAGATTAATTATTAATTAGCAAATCAATTAATTTGGTAGCGTTCCACTAACACCTCTGTAGTGATACTTGTTAAGTAAGTTACATACATATGTATTCGCTAAAAGCGCGCGAAATAGCCGGGCGCGTCCGAGAGGGAAATAGGGGTACCTCACCAAGAGAAAGAAGGTGTATGCAAGGGATAGGAGATGTATTGAGAGCTAGTGCGTGCTACTGTATACTTAAAGAACCGATTGCAACATGAATACATAGCATAGAAAGTAAAGGGTTAAATTTCATTCTCTACGAGTAAGGGAACAAGGGATTTTGGGGTTCTAAAATGTTTTTGAGAGGGCTGTGTTTAGTAATACTAGATGAAGGCGAGGGACACGTAAGTATAGAGAGGGGACGCGTAAGAGCGACCCAATGGGAGAAGCGGGATTTGTGCGGGCATCCGCACAGCCCACAGTGCGCGTCAGTCGTGCGAGGAGCTATAAAAGCATAGCGAGGGATGAGCCGGATTTTTTTTAATCATTTGCTTGGTTCCGTGAGAGATGTAGGCCCAGAGAGCTACAGAGGGGAGGGTTGGGAGGCTCAACGAAATGCAGCGTGGGCTGCCTACATGATGGCGCACACCGAACAGAGGCGTCATTGCGTGGGCGTGTGCCCAGCTACATCAGGGAAGTGAAAAGGCGGCTGGGCGTGGCAGGGGTCACGGGCGCTAAGACATACTTGCAATCCCGTGCTTAGTGTTTATTCGCTCGCGCCAATATCGCCTGGAATTGTGTGGGATGTGTTTCTTGCTACGGTGCGTCGGTTGTGTTTGCGTTGCAGAGTGGCGCGCGAAGTGTTTCCGGGTTTCGTAAATCTTTTTATGTTTGTCTAGGATGCTTCACGCCATTCTCGCGTTCATTAGCACCTTTAAAAATAAATTAATCAAAAATGCTAAAGTAGTTGTTTTTATTTTCCCGTGTTGACCTGAGGTACTGAAGTAGGTGAGCAGATCAGTAGCTACTATGTCTCTATTTTCCAACCTGTTCTATCATTTCACCCCTTGTGTTTCTTCCGCTCTGAATTTTCCTTTTCCCCTTCCACTATGAGGTTTAAATCCCTCACTACGAATGCGGGGGAGGCGCCGGACGCATCGCCTCCCGCGTTTCGTGGCACCTCAATAACCTATCTCCCTCCGAAAGGAAATTCATAAGACTTGAACCACATCGATTATTTATTCCCTAGAAAGAACACAGTATTAATGATACATCTAATGAATCTAACGCACCTATTACATTTCAAGTAAAATAACGAGTAAAAGCTTAATGCGTGGCATCGATTAACCTAATGCACAGGAGAAATAGTTTTGAATTTGCTATAAGGGAATATGCGCTAGATGGAACTTATCTTAATTTGGAATCCAGGAAGGTGGCTGCTATGGGCTCCGTGACTGCTTTAATTTACGTTAGGAGGAATACGTAGTTTACACGAAATGCACATTGTTAATTAAGGTAGAACAAAGTAGGGCCAAGTAGGACAAAGTAGGACAAAGCCGGGCCCCAAAGGAGCTGGCCGCTTAGGCACCCTTCTTTACACTCTGGCAGTCCGGAGCTTAATGACGCTCCCGCTTCCTCAAAGAGGTAGCGAGCTGTCACGCATGACTTTACACGATATCTGTAGTATAATCTTGAGATGGATTAAATTTCACAAACAAACGGTTACGTGTGACTCTAGCGTATTGAATTAGATTCGTAATGGGAAACATTAATTCTCGATAACTGTAGAAGCATTTGAATTGACATAAAGTTGTGTTAAGAAACATTTAATTTTGTGTTAAGAAACACTTACGTGTTAAGAAACATTTAATTTTGTGTTAAGAAACACTTAATTTTGGGCATATTTAACTGGTTTGTGTTTTTTGTGTTTTTGCAAATTTTTAGTAAGCTTCGTTAGCATCTTAGCGCAAATAAAAGATTACGTTTTCCAACAGTACAGACGGGTTGCTTCAACATGTGGTATGCCTGAATGTTTTGGTTCAACATGTTTATATGTATGGT
>JACJUY010007547.1:24498-38950 GCA_014220935.1 Platorchestia sp. MABIK
GTCATAAATCACCGACACTTGAAACGCTCGAAAGGCTAGCGTAACCATAGCAACAATTTTCTGGGCGACGGTGACTCTTGAAAGAAGTTTTACAGCGAATGAGAGAAGGACCAGCTCCAGGACCGCCAATCAGAGAGAAATTGTAGGCGTGCACTTATGTAGAGGGCAGCCCTCAAGATCGGGACAGGCATCGTAAAAGACCCAAGAGTTAGTGAGTTTTTGGCGAGCCTTCCGACAAGGTGCGTTGGTACCAAGTGTTCACTGAAAAATACACTCTGAAAATACGTGGAAAACATATAGCGTGCGTCGCAGTGTAATTGTACTGGTTAGAATTTAATTTGAATATTTTTATATTACAGAGAAGAGAAGTCTCACACACGACCTACGGGGTCGAGACATTAAATCAAAGAAATAAAGATTAAAACGTCGATTGGGCGGGTGAGATTTAATTCTAGTAGTACAATAGGTGCTTTTGAAATTAATGAGGGGAAAAGTTAATGTCATTTAAAGTAAACACTAAATGTTTAAGTGAACACATTTTTTGTAATCAAAGTAATGGGTAAAATTTTGTAATCTGTGCAGGAGGGCGGTCTTCTTCTTCTTCTTCTTTTTCTTTTCTTGGCAGTTCTCCATAGAAATTCATCGCTTCGTGTTCCATTTCAACTTGAAAAAAATTTACGAGACGCTGTCATACAGTCATCAAAAGATACTTTACTGAACTGTGAATAACTCAGGGAATCTGAACTGGAGCTGTCCTTGAGAGTGCACGTGTGATTTGCAGCTATGACCGTGTTTTGTGCTGTTGGAAACGTAATAATAAAATAGTTTTTATTTCTATCATGTCTAGAAGCGTACTTAACGTAAAGAGGGCTGGCCGGCCATCCAATTCTGTTAGTGGGGATTAGTGCGTTGCAAAGGGTAATAAGCCTGAGGAGTTTATATTGCCAAATGTATCCTAACATGTCCATTGTATGCTAGCCTCCTAAACGTGTTGAATAACTCACTGCCGTAATCATAAACCTATGCGAAATTCCCGTGGTGTATATTATACCTACCCAATGTCGGAAGCAACATCTCTCAGCGTCACAGGTGCGGATAGACCAGCGCTTGTATAAGTGGGTTTCTTCACATCGGTGAGTACCGCCATTGTTTTAGTATATGTAACGTACCTTTTCTTTCAATTCAATTATTCGTGTATCTTTGGGTTGCCTGTATTTTGTGTATTTTATGATTTCATGGAGGTACGCCAATTCCTCATTTCCGAGAACCCGGTCTCCTTGTTGATGTAAATTAATGAGGGGGCGGAGCGCACATGTCTCGTGACAGTTGTTAAATAATGACATAAATATAAATTATACCAGAACCGTTCTTGAGTGTTGGCGTTAGGCAACTCCTTCGGTCAGACGACGCCCTTGAGACTTCGCATTCTCGAAGGAGATACGGAAGTCGGAAGAAGGTAGAATGGATAACCGCCAGCGCGCTTGCGACACTCCTCACGGCTGATTTGAACAGATCAAATAACTGAGCGTCCTCCATTAATGACCGTTCCTCATACGTCGTGGTTTAAATCACGACAGAGGAAAGTGAGAAAAGTTACCGTTTTTTCTTGTTGATTGGTGGTGCTTGACGTACGTGACTTATTAACTCGTTCACTGCGTTTCTGCGGTCGCTACGGTCGGTTTGGTTGGGTTGGAAGAAGCAGAATTGAAAAGCCGTCTTGATTACATTCTCATCCTCCCTAACAAGCGGGAAAAATATAATTGTAAGACAACATTATAACTTGTGCACCATAGTCTAGTTTAAATGAAGGTGGTGAAATCAGTGAAGTAGTAGCCATTGTTACTGGTGCGTAAATGAGCAATTTACCAAGTGGTGCACATGTGTACCTACACTCAGAGGAGATTAAACAGCGCTCTGATCGATGCAAATCACACGCCGCATTGATGCGATTTTTACCTCTGTGATCATCACAATTACGCGGATTCCTCTTCGCTTACGGTGCGATTTTTCGTTGTCTGTTCTGGGTAGTAATTTTTTGTGTGAATGAACGCTTCTTGTGTTTTTACTTGCTCTGAATTTTGGCATAAAGCCGCGGATGTGCGCACGACTGTGTGTGTGTTAGTGTTTGTGTGTGCGTGTGTATGTGCGTTGCCTACTACAGTACAAGTCTGCTTTGTTTGCTGCTTGTTTGGACCTTCTTGCTTTTCTGGCTGCTTGCTGTTGCTGCGCGCTCTTTTGGACCACCTACAGTCTACTCTAGCGGCAGCTGCTATCATAGCGCGCCAGTTCTGTTTGGTTTAGAAATGGTGCCTCTTCTAATTTTGAAATGGTGGCTTTGTTAATTTTGAAATATTGGCTTTCTTGACACCTTGACTGCGACAACTAAATATTAAGGTCAACACCAAACTCACATTTAAAGTCAATTGTAGTGAACTATTTCGAAAATACCAAACATGAACTGGATCGTGCCTTCATTTAGCTTTAAGTATTCATGAAAATTGAGTTTGCGACTACTGGTCGGCCAGCAGCATTATGAAAATTACCTCCTTGTACCACCGGTGGTGCACGTCGCAGTCAAAGTGGTAATTTCGAAATGGTGTTTTTTTAATTTTGATATGATGGCTTTTTAAATTTAGAAATGGTGCCACATCTAAGTTAGAAATGGTGCCACCACTAAGTTAGAAATGTTGGCTGTTTTTAATTTAGATTCAATTAAATTTATTAATTTTTAATTTCTACAATTTCTTTCAATTTGGGAATGGTGCCGCTTTTAATGTACATATGACGTCAGTTCTTATTTAGAAATGGTACCACTTCTAATGTACATATGACGTCAGGTCTAATTTTGAAATGGTGCCAATTCTAATGTACATATGACGTCAGTTCTAATTTTGAAATGGTGCCACTTCCAATGTACAGATAACGTCAGTTCTAATTTAGAAATGGTGCCCCAGCTACACAATTTACAAGTGGCCCAGTGTATCCTTGTGTTAGTAAAAGCAAAAGCCTAGTCATTATTTTTGCGATTTTTGTTTTCCGCGCGCACACATTTTAGCAAAACGGCGCGACTGAAACCTTATGATACCGCTTTCTTTATGAATGTTTCATCTTTTCGGTAAATTTTCTTCTCTCCCTAGGAATGTTTTGTCTGCTTGATAAATATTCTACTTTCCCTGTTCACATTCTGATCTATTCCATTTGATCTTGTACCGGCTTCTGGCAGGTGCTGCTGCTGCGGCGTAAGCTGAAAGTTATAAGGTTTGCAGAGAATTATGCGATCGAAAATGGAATGTTTTTTCTATACGTGTTTCTCTGCTACAAGACTTTTGTCATCATGCAGTTTATGTACGTATATTTGTTATCATGCAGTTTATGCCTGCAATGATTTTATTTAATAGACTGTACCAGAGATTGCTTCTTAGGTAGTTTACTTTGTTGATTATTTTTTTAAATAATTGCTCAGTACGGAATGTATTGCTGGCAAGAAATTGAAGCTTATTGAAAGACTATGTAACTAGATTACTTTCCCTTCTAGCACTGAGTGCTATTTAAGGAGCGCCTGTGATTGCTGTTATGATCGTCGTTCTTTTTTTTATTGAAATATGCTGAAATCCCACACCGCTGTCATCATTGCTACGATCGTATATTTTGATCTCACCGATGCCACATCATTGATCGTGCTCATAGGTCATTATCGTCATCCATTTCCCAATGACATATTTCCATCTTGATTTCCCTATTTTCCAGTTATCGTCAATTAGTAATTTTCAGATGATTGAAAGGTAAATAATTGAAAGGAATTAAATAAACAAGTTTCCAAATGATTAATTTAATGTTGAAATGATGAGGTCGTTTGATTCAGAAAAGTTGACACAATCGATGGGCAGGAATTCGTTTAATGACGTTATATTAAGCTCAAATAGAGGTGAGGCCTCGTCACTGAATCAATTAGCGTAATGCAGATTATCTAACACATTAAGTGAATCTAACGCACACATCCTAGGTACAGAATAATACTTCCTACGCTGAAGGCGAACTTCAACTAGATCTACGCGTGAAATAACCGGATTAGGATGATAATGTGGAATAACATGTAGGATACTTAGCTGCATTTAGATTCCACATTGGCGATTAATAAGTCAATACGTGACTGCAATATATAGCCCTCGCTTGCCCGCAAGGGCAGCGAGGCAGACATGCCCTGCACGAGTCACTGCTGGGTGTAGAATGTCCTGCCGACTCCAGTGTTGCCAACTCCACTGGACAAAAAACCGCCAGAATATTCTAAATAAAACGCTAGAAGCCGCTAGATATTAGTTACATTCCGCTAAAATTCCCGCTTAACATTTTTGACATTTGTTAAGAAGAACGAAGTTAATACACATTGTTTTACGTGGGCATATCGTTAGTATAATACATTGAATGATTTATTAGCCTTAAACTTATCGTTTTCATTCATCAGGTTCAGGTTCCAAATCAGTACTGAAACTCGCGGTTGGGTCCATTGAAGAACTTGGAAATGTTTCTGAGGTTCCAATTTTTTTAAGAACACTTCTAGGTATTTGATAAGTAGAAGCTACTTATTTGATAAGAAGATAAATACATCAAGTAGCATTTCTCCTTTGATTTTGTTATTTGGAAATACGATTTTAACTCAATCCATTGTGTTAAAATTTTACGAACTGCACATTCGATCGAGAGCCACCTTGTCTGACCGTTTATTGGTATTTTAATACGAGAATTTCTGTCAATAATTTTCCAGTACAGTTTTTTGTATTTTTGTCTTGATGATGACACAAAAAACCACTTGTATGTTTCAGACAAAGAAATTCCAAACTTCGAGGTAGAAATTCAGATGCTGCATGAGAGAGAGCAAACTGCTATGAATGACACACACATCTAAATAGTATTACAGAAGGAACTTCATTTTACAGCTTTTGATACGCTCCATTGGTTACACTAGCCATGACACTGGCATTGTCAATGCCTATTGCTACGAGTTTGCCAATATCATGCATTTTACTCTCAACTCACATTTTAGTGCATTCACATTAGACTGGGCATTACAAGTTTCCAATTTAACAAGATTTAGATAAATCAACAGAATTTTATTGATTTCGTACTGATGTATACAATGACAATACAAAGCATTTTACGAATATAGTTATGTCATTTGACTCGTCTAGGAGTAGACTGTACTTGCGAGGCCAGTGTTGCCAATCTAGCGGTTTTCCCGCTAGATCTAGCGGTTTTATGATGCATCGAGCGGATAGCGGGAAATCTAGCGTATTTTTTGTGGTTTCTAGCTTTTTTTCTAGCGGTATTTCTATTGAAGATTTTTTTCGTTATATAAAATGGATTTGTGTTATAATTCACGTAAAGCCTTCACATTCAGTTCGGTTGAGCGAGCTAGTTCAATCCAGATTTTTTTCTCGTTTGGAACGCGTTCAAAGTTGAGCTGCTTGAGCAACCGTTCGCTGCTAGTGCTAGCCCGGCACCGCATTAGTCACGCTACCACGCCAGCTACGGGCAACTGCTCGTGTGTCGATACGTTGTGTTGCCTGCTGGTTATAAAGACTCGTGCAGATATCTCTGAATAATAGAAAAACAACACTCATCAGTCATACCGAAAATTAAGCAGAACAAATACAAACTCCAAAGTGAGTGGTTGATATGTGATGGCTTCAAAGACTGGATTAAATAAGCGAATGGTGACTTGTCAAAGGGGCACTGTTGCCTATGCAAAAAAAATGTAAAGGTTAAATATAGTGACTTAATTAGCCACAGTAAAAATAAGAAAAATGTTAATAACAGTGCTGCTCCAGTGACAGATATAACTTGGTTTATTGTCCAGAAATGTAATGAAACTATATTACTGGAAGCCAATCGTTGCATTTTATTTAACTTGCCATTCCGCCATTGTATATTGTGATCATCTGACATATGTTGAAGTCCACAATTGATGGCAGTAAGATAACGTCCCAATTAAAGATGCACAGAATAAAATGCTCAGTGATTATAAAAAAATGTTTAAAGTCCTCATTTTCAGAATGATCTGCTGGCTGATGTTGGTGAGCCCTGACTCCCTGAAGGGCATGCTTTGCGCGTCTCTGTTATGGATGCTAACAAACGCGTTCAGCATCACAATGCTTCACGTTAATTAATTATCGGAAATAGCAAGTGTCGTCAGATAATTAGATTAGACTTACATTTTAATTAACAAGCAATCTATATAGAGTGAATAAGATCCAAAGTGTCTAAGGAAAGAGTTGAAATATAAAGGGAAATGGAAGTGTTTGGCAGTACGGCTTGCTTGGGATGCTCGGCGACGTGGCACTCGTAGGGTGAACGAAGCTCTCAAGCGATGCCTGTCGACGTTGTCACGGCTGGTTGCGATGTTTGGGCGAGCTCCGTAGAATTGAGCATATGCTGCGCTTATCGACGAGAATGTATTTTTCGACGACGGTTCTTTTCGAGAAGATGATGGTCGCTAACCAAACGAACCTTTCTTCGTAGCGCTCATTTAAACACGTCGTAGAGCAGTTATAGTATGGACTGTAACATTGCTGTGTGAAACGAAAATTTACTTCGTATGCCAGTCTATTGTCCGTATGGTCGTGTTGCAGGGAATGCCGTTAACGGATCGTATTCTGAACTGAAGATGTGAGAAGAAATGCACTGCACATTTCTTACTTCCTGAAGATTTTGTGTTTTCATTGTTCTATCAATATCATGAAGATTATTTGAACCTGCTTTACAGTACTTTGGGTCGACACCATACAAGTCTTAGTTCGAAACAAATTAAAGCTGTGAAAGTATTTTTACCTCTGAATTTCGAGACATGTTCTTTTATAGTCATAAAGATTATTTGAGTCATCTTTTCATTACTTTGAAGAGGAACCATATAAGCCTTCAGTCAAAATAAATTAAATCGTAAAAGTTTTTTACCTCTGATTTGTAATTATCAGAAAGATTAATTTGAATCATCTTTTCATTACTTTCAGGCGGAACCATATAAGCCTTCAGTCGAAACAAATAAAACCACAAAAGTGTTTACCTCTGAATTTCGAGAAATGTGTAGCAGAACAAACATCTTCGCGTCATATATATAGTTCGCGAGGCACCGCCGCTCACTCACGCAGCCTGCAGGGCTGCCAGTCAACTTTTTCCAAAATCCCTAGACTGACCCCTGAAATTTCCCAAGATCGTAAAAAAATTCCCCAGATATTACTAGGAGTAAACAATGTGAAATTTATGCTGATCTTCAATGCATTTTTAGGTTTATTTTTCATTTTCGTCATTAATTTCAGCATGAAAGCCAAGAGACTTTGATTCTTTCAATCGTTTCAATCGGTATTGCAAGGTATCTTTGGTAGGCGGCTCCACCTAATTCTTCGTCAGTTTCTAAACTTTTTACTGGATCCCACGTTGCACACTTTGCATCATTTCTTGCTAATCATTGCTTGGCAAGAAAGCAGTCTTTGGCAGTTTCTGATTTTAAGGAATTGTTATTTTATTTTTTATACAGTTAAGTTGAGGAAATATTTTTTCAACAGATGCAGACGAAAGCGTAAGCAAGTAAGACAAGTCATAAAATATGAAAGGATACCAAATTTAGGGTCGCCCAAGCCATCTTTCAATTCACCTAATGATTTACAATACCGGGGAATTGTGCATTCATTACCGGTAGGTCAGCTGCAATTAGGTGAAAACTTCTCCACTCGTCGTCTATCTCATTTAGCTGAGCTTCATCAACAAGCGAGGGGATGTGCCACTTGGTCACCTCATTCGTCGCTTTCTGTTTGAAAAATTGTGCGCTGTTCAACTTTACATTTGGGAAGTTCATAAGTTTTCTAATGCTTTTCGGATTCCTTGTTTTCTCAAAAAATTTACTTTAAAAAAAAGTTTAGAAACTGACCAAGAATTAAGCGGAGCCGCCTTTCAAAGATACCAACACCGATTGGAACGATTGAAAGAATCAAAGTCTCTTGGCTTTCATGCTGTAAGGTAGACTTGTTCGCACTTTCGAAAGTGATATTGCAACATTTACAACCGACACTGTTCCCATCTTTATCTTTCTGTAGCCAGCCTCTGAATTCGGAAAATGCTTGACTGTACTACTTTTTTAGGTGGTTCCATGGTGTTTAACTTCAAGCTGATAATGCAACAAGGACAAAGCAACACCGCTACCGGTAGCGCTAGTACCACAGTTAGCACCTCAGCTGATATAAATGAGTGACCGAGCCAGGCGCTCCATGAGGCGCTTTAATTGCGCCACTGCGCGCTTCATTCGGATCCCGTACAAACGTGCACTATTCTACCATGATGCATTCGCAAAGCTGACTAAGGCCCCTTGTACTGATAATTTGATTCATTTTTAGATCGAATTGTAGTAATTTCGATTGGTGCTCTACCTTTATGCTGGAAGCAAATTTAATTTAAGCAATTTTAGTTTTTATACACAGTATATTGTATAAACACCCCAAATTCCCTAAATTCTTAGCCTTTTTGTTTCGAATTCCCCAAATCCCTAGACAATGTCCGAATTCCCAAGATCTGGGGAAAATTCCCAAGGTGTGGCAGCCCTGATCACGCTCAGTGACTCAGTCAGGGCTGAGATGTGAGGGTGGATGGTTGAGTGCCGCTGCGGCCTGCCGTGCTGGGGCTCTACTCTTGGAGCTGAAATGTAGCTTCGCTTTTTCCGAGCATTTAAATAAGATATCTCCTACTTCACTCAGTCCCCATACACCTAGAGTTCTTTTGTTAGGAGGAGTGTGTATAATATATTTTCAGAAAAACTTGCGTTTCCTTAGAAATTCTGAGTGAACTCCATTTTACTGCTTGCCCCGTCCGCGTGCTCAGCTTCAAGGTCTGACTTACAAGCGTTGTCGAATTCGCAAGACTAACTTTCTTTTTACTCGAGCGAAATGAGTCACGTGGCTCTCAATGTACTCTTTATGAAATTGTACTAGACGTACGTATGCATTCGTGTGTGTGTATGCATTCGCGTGTGTGCATACATTCGTGTGTATATACATACATTTGCGTGTGTATGCATACATTCCGCATGTATATGCATACATTCGTGTGTGTATGCATACATTCGCTTGTGTGTGTTGTTTGATGACTGATCGATCGGCTCAACAAATTTTTTGTGGCTTTATTTGTTCCATGTAATGATCGTGTTTGAAGTTGGGAATGATGAACATATTCAATGTTCCTCGTAATTGCGGAAATTTTTGGTCAAATATTTTGTTGTTCTTATTCAGGTATTTTTATTTTATTTGCTGAAATTATTGAGAATGCAATGTTAATCGGTAGATTTCTTGGAAACCTTCGTTGTTGAGAATGTTCATCATGCAAATGACACCCTCTATAAAGGATACCGCTATTGTGTCTACATATCTATGGGAATCATCACTCCCAGGAGGATGAGGTTCAGAGCTGAAAGTTAAGAAGGCATTTTTCCCTTTTTGAAGCTGCAAAAATTTATATTTTGTTACGAATCGCCTTTTCTGTTCATTACTCTCCTATTTTCATCATCTATTTCTTTCATTTTCAGATATAGATTGATAAATACGAGTGATCTACCATAGTTTGTAATAAAATAGGCAAGAATGAGCGAGTATGAGCAAAGTGAACATCTGGCGGTTCAACCGCATTCGTCCAATGTGATGGGCGGTGTTGACTTCTTATCTTCCGCAACTCTACTTAGTTCCGACTTTTATTGCGGGTCGACTTTCGGGATGACGGGATTTGATATAACGGGGTATGGTCACGGTAGAGGAAACAAGGTTGAGTCATTTCTATAAAGGAAAATACACCTCCTCTTGTTCGGCCAGCTAATAGAACCGCTTCATTTCAAACAAACTTTATGACGTCACCATTGCGACATGTCGTTCGGCCAACAGTGGTGCCAGATTTGTGGCTAGCAGTGTTGCCAGATGCAATATAAGCGCTGCTATTGGTTCCTTGCCATTACGCCACCATTGCCACACGGTTGACGAAAATAAGACTGGTTTGACCCTACCTTGTTTCATCTACCGTGACGTGAAATTTCGCGTTAATAGCGTTCATGCTAATTTATTGAGGAAGAATAGAAAAAAAGCTACTAAAATAACTAATTGGAAGTTTTGAGGTTATGTCTTTTTGTTTTTGATCGTTGAACGAGTTCATTCTCGAGCGACAAATTCGCTACGCGGACGTTGTGTCACAGGAAAAATACTCAGTTCGAAAGCAACCCATTTTTGTGGTGGTATTCTGTGCCAAGAAATATATCCGAAATTGCGTTAGTTTGCTCAAATTTCGTCATGATCGATCTCATCACACTTGTCTAATAATTCTATTCTATTTTGCGCTCCGAATTTGACTAAAATGAATGCTTCAAGAGTGACCGCTTGTGTTGCGAATTTTGTGTCCCCAGCTGTCAATAATTGATCGAAATTACCTCGAATGCATGTCACGCAACTCGAAAACTACGAGCTTGATTTTCATTAGAATTGCTGTCGTCACAGGTAGAGGAATGCAATATTTAATGTGAATTGTATGTGTGCTCTGAAATAAGTTATATAAATGTTGTTCTCAATTGGATATTCAACGTGTCATTTAGTCTATGATGTGTGCTAATGACATAACGGGCTAATGGTACAGCTCTATAGGATGTAGAAATGAACTTTTATCATGTAGTGTGCATTGTGTGTAGGCTGCGAAATGATATAGTTGAATGGTATGCGCTAAAAAATATTTATTGTATCATTTAGTGTATGAAAAGTGCTATTGAAATAAAGGGCTGTCACTCTAGGATGTCAAAATGAACTTTTATCATGTAGCGTGCATTGTGTGTAGGCTGCGAAATGATATAGTTGAATGGTATGCGCTAGAAAATATTTATTGTATCATTTAGTGTATGAAAAGTGCTATCGAAATAAAGGGCTGTCACTCTAGGATGTCAAAATGAACTTTTATGTAGTATGCATGCGCGAATGTGCAATTATTTAATGTATCAATAAAAAGATCTTAATAAGTTTTCAATATGTCACTGAAAAGTTCTTAATAAGTATTTAATATGTCATTGAAAAGTTCTTAATAAGTATTTAATGTATCATTGCTTATGACGTTACTTTCAAGCGTGCTAATAACATTTCGTGTACTTGATGTATTATTTAAAAGTGCCCATAATATTTCCCGTCCTAATAACATTTGGTGTGCAGATATCCAGTCATGGTGGGAGCTGCCGAGCGTTGCCCACTTTTGCTCGTTGTTCCGAGCCGCGTTTGATCTGCTGCACTTTGATATCGAGGTGAGCTTTGGCCGGCCAAGATGAGTAGGCGTTTTATTTCTATTTCTTGTGTTGGCAGTGAGATTTGATATCGAGGTGAGCTTTGGCCGGCCAAGATGAATAGTCGTTTTATTTCTATTTCTTGTCTTGGCAGTGAGATTTGATATCGAGGTGAGCTTTGGCCGGCCAAGATAAGTAGGCGTTTTATTTCTATTTCATGTGTTGGCAGTGAGATTTGATATCGAGGTGAGGTTTGGCCGGCCAAGATGAATAGTCGTTTTATTTCTATTTCTTGTCTTGGCAGTGAGATTTGATATCGAGGTGAGCTTTGGCCGGCCAAGATAAGTAGGCGCTTTATTTCTATTTCTTGTGTTGGCAGTGAGATTTGATATCGAGGTGAGGTTTGGCCGGCCAAGATGAATAGTCGTTTTATTTCTATTACTTGTCTTGGCAGTGAGATTTGATATCGAGGTGAGGTTTGGCCGGCCAAGATAAGTAGGCGTTTTATTTCTATTTCTTGTGTTGGCAGTGAGATTTGATATCGAAGTGAGGTTTGGTCAGCCAAGATAAGTAGGCGTTTTATTACTATTTCTTGTGTTGGCAGTGAGATTTGATATCGGGGTGAGGTTTGGTCAGCCAAGATAAGTAGGCGTTTTATTACTATTTCTTGTGTTGGCAGTGAGATTTGATATCGAGGTGAGGTTTGGTCAGCCAAGATAAGTAGGCGTTTTATTTCTATTTCTTGTGTTGGCGGGGAGATTTGATATCGAGGTGAGATTTCGGGAGCGCCAAGCTAAATTGGGCTTCGTGTCTCTCGCTACCATGGTGGGAGTTGAATGATTAGTACGTGTTGTACATCAGACATGTGTAGACATGTGTGCGCAACATTTGACATGTGTGTAGCATTTGATGCGCGTAACATTTGACCTATGTATAGCACTAAATAGGGATGCAACAGTTGATATGTGTGCAACAATTGTTATGTGTGCAACAATTGTTATGTGTACAACATTTAATGTGTGTGCAGTATTTTACTTATGTGTACGCAACATTTGACATAGTGGAACGATAGATATGCGTTCAACAAATTCACTGATTATGAGGTGAAATAATTATTATTTTTTCATTTAAACAAATTCATGCTTAATCTCATGCCGGTAGAAATTTATAATTGTTTTAAGGTAACATAGATCTCATGCCTACTTTGAATGAAATCTTGATTTTGTTTGAATGTTGAGAAGCTGCTCAGGTTTTAATGCTGGTATAAAATAAAATTGTTTGGAAGCACAGTAATTGTTATTTTTTTTCGTTCGCCGTCATCAGTTTGGTCGTGTGACAATGATGTGTTATATTATCATGTTAAGATGAAATTATGCTTCGTTGTGTTTAACTTTTTTTCACATCAAATGAGAAATAATTATGAATGTCTGATTAATTTTGCGCATTTTTTTAAGCCAGGAACGGAAACTGTCCCCAGTGTTCTATATTCTGCGCATGCTTTAAGAAGTTCTTTCGGGTTGTGTGTGGTCCTGAGCTGAAAGTTATGCCGGCCTCTTTTTTGTTGAAATAAAATGTCCATCTTTTTTCGGTTCATCATGTCCTGTTTTTCAGCACCTCAGACTTTCTTCTTCAATTTGTATGTGGTTTCATGAACTTCTTTCTCAACTTACTGTTTCTATGCGCACGGGATCCTTTTACGGGAACTCACCTTGTGCATAGATTCCGCGTTCCCTTAACTCCATATTAAATGGTGTCTTCATCTTTCCTCGCTTTGAACATCTTTGTCGTGGTTAGGGAGGCTAAAACAATTTTATAATCAATCAATCTTTGTGGTTATCTACCACGCTGGGAGTGGTTGCAGAAAAGTGTACTGTTTATCTTGCTACAGCTTCCACTGTTTGAACAAATTTTTAGTTCTTCAACCTTTCGTAATGAACTATTTTTATTAATTTGCAAATGTGACTGGATCTTCCTAGTCCCATCAGGGGGATAGGAGACAGTTATATTTATGAGAATTTGCGCTCTCAGCGGGTAGGTGTGAGGTCCCGAGCTGGAAGTTGGCTAGACCTAGTGTTAAATTAGAATAGTTTTTATTTTGAAACGGACCATCTTTTTTTCGGATCACTGCTGTACTTTTCTCAGTACGTGTTACTCTCTTCGTCTACTTTCATTTTGTTTCAACTTTCTTCAATCTTGTTATTTTATGCACACTGTGTGGGGCCACACCTGCATAGATTCCCCATTCCCGTAATTCCATAATGAATGGTGCTCTTGTCTTCTCTCTCTTAGGGATACCATAGTTGTGATTAGGGAAGCTTAAACTAACTAACGATCTAATCTTATCGTTGTCTTTAACACAAGTCATCAGTGATGATATCAATATACTGAGTTTGCAGTCACCTTTTATTTTAACGTTAATGTTGACAGGAGCTAACACCACCCCTATGTTGCCACAAGAACTAACATTTCCCCAATGTTGCGACAGGACCTAACATTTCCCAGTGTTGCTACAAGAACTAACATTATCCTAATGCTGCCACAAAAACCAACATTTCCCCAATGTTGCGACAGGACCTATCATTCCCAATGTTGCTACAAGAACTAACATTACCCCAATGTTGCTACAAGAACTAACATTACCCCTATGCTGCTACAAGAACTAACATTCCCCAATGTTGCCCCAAGAACTAACATTCCCCAATGTTGCCCCAAGAACTAACATTCACCAATGTTGCCCCAAGAACTAACATTCACCAATGTTGCCCCAAGAACTAACATTACCCCTATGCTGCTACAAGACTAACATTCCCCAATGTTGCCCCAAGAACTAACATTACCCCAACGCTGCGACAGGAGCTAGAGGAAGCCATTCTGTGCGATGGTGTGGACGGTGGAGGCAGTGGAGGAGAGGACGGTGGAGGCGGGGGCCTGGTGGTGGAGCTGGTGGTGCGGCTGCTGCAGGGATGTCTGCCTCATGTGACGGTCACCCCGCACACCGTCAACGAGCACCTCATGAACATTTTTAGGCAGAAGTGCCAGGTGCGTGCCGGGCTCACTCAAAACGGCTATTTCCTGAGCGAATGTGTGCGCTAATGTTCGTACTGGAAACGTGAATATGTGCGCTAATGTTCGTGCTGGAAACGTGAATATGTGCGCTAATGTTCGTGCTGGAAA
>JACJUY010007548.1:0-43185 GCA_014220935.1 Platorchestia sp. MABIK
CAGTCGATAGTGCGCTGGCGTGGTAATTTCTAGTCCCGAGTTCGAATCCCACGAGCTCCTCGTACATTTATTGTCTATCCACTAGTTGATTTGTGCAGGTGACAATAACAGAAGACGGAGAGGAGGTGTTTGGTTATAAGCCTGATCATCTGCTCTTGGAAACTTGCCTCAACTATCCTGTGCTCCAGCTGCTGGCTGGATCATTGGTTGGGTGGGTTTTTTTACCAGTTCTTTCTTAAGGTGGAGTGTTCAATTTAGCAAATTGTTTTACAGTATTTTTTTTTATTGGTAACTTTGGCTAGTTGCCATAAATATTTCAATATCAGGACAGCATAGGTGATATTTCTTTTGAGTTTTCTTGTGCACTTATATTTGGAAATTCAAGAAGTATACTAAATGAACAGTCTTCATAAATTCCCCAATCCTACAGTCAATATCGTAGAGGTAGCTAGACCAGTGAAAAGTTTTTTTTTAATTTAGATGACAAAAGCTGCCCTTACCTAACTCTTTTTAACTTGACCTACCTATCCCAATATAACCTAGGTTATCCCATCTTATCCTAACTTATTCTAGCATACCTAAGCATGACTTAGATTTTTCTCACCAAACCTATTCTATTCTAGTCAATCCTATTTTATCACAACCAAACTCAACTCTTCGTAATGTATTCGAATTTGTCTATACTATAATTTGCTGCTACTCCGGAAAATACAGCTTTTTGTATCTACATGTGTGTGATTTCGTTCTTTCTGGGGGAAAAGTGTGGTCCCAATCTGAAGGTTAGGTTGGCATTCCTTTTGTAGAAATTCTTTTTTTTTCAGACCATCCTTTTTCTCTTCACAGCTGTCTTTTTCTTCCAGCTCCTTGTAGTGTCTTTTAAAATTTTCATCTTGTTTCATGTTGTCCCGCCGCCCGACCGTGCGGCTTAACTTTTACGAATTAACGGACACTGAAGACATAGACTTGCCTAACACCCATAGTGGGGTCAGGGAACGCTCTAAGTTTAGGCAATTAGAAATGACAAGCGTAACAAAAGAAAGGAGGCTTACCTGAGTATTTTCGAAGATAATATTCAGGCAAATACGTCTCCAATTAAGCCGGCTATCAAGGACACTAAGTCCCGGATGCAGGGGTCGGTAGAGGCCAGAACCCGCAAAGCACAAGTTAGATGCACTCGCGGCAACGACCTGGTTGAGACTGAGCTGGCAACAGGCTGCGGCCAACTCCATAGTTTGCTCGAAACTGTGTCTGTGGCTTTGGACTCAAGCAAGAAGATGAAACGAACAATTTAATTAAGTTCGCTAATAATAGTCGCTAAGGAAGTGAAGCACCTCCGCCATTGCTCCGCTTTGTCATAAATTGCCAGCGTAATTGCCTTTTAGGCTCGGTTAAATTAATAAAAGCCTTCGTCCTTTATTGTGCAAGGTATTGGCTGTCTTGCACAGGACTTCAGCAACGAGCAATGGCTGGATTTGCGACAATGTACTTCTGTGGAACAAGATGCTTGACCATTCATCAAATGTATTGAAGTATTTATAAAGCAGCCCCTCAGAAAATTTTCATGGCAACATTCCTTTCATCGCTATGTAGGAAATCCCTAGGCTGTAGCTTCTACATTCATGTATGTACAGATGTACTTTGAATAAAGTCAATGCTAGTCTCTAGAGTCTGAACAATACACTACTGCATTCTTGCTGGTCTTCCTTTTTTAGTAATCCAATATCTCATAAAAATAGATTTGGGAAAATTATTTTTTATTTTATTAAATTGTTTTTATAAATCTGTATTGAAAACAGTAATTTGTATTTTTTCAAAATTTATATTTATAACTCCCTCAATTGCAGTAACAATGAATGTGATGAAAATAGCATAAGGAATATAACAATGTCATTTGGTTGCATGCCTCATACTGTTGAGTGCCAGGACAGGATATCATCTGCATATTTTCAGAGCTATTATTTAGCTGCCCAGTACTGACACACTGTACACTTGAATGTTATTTAGCCTCTTCGTGAAGAAAATGTTGTCATCTTTTCCCTTAAGTTTCACTCTGATGTGTGTGTCACTTTTGGACTTTGTTGCTGTTGCAAAGGAAGGATTAACCTTTGCTAATGGTAATCCATGCTATGAGATGTGGAAATTCAGAAATGAAATTGTTTTATGTTTTAATTGCAATTCAATATCTCTTCTAAGCTATCTTCCTTGGAAAGCTGCTTAGTACCAAGACAGGTCCTCCAATCCTTGCTGGAACCTAGAAACTTTAATGTCTTTCAACTGGTCAGTTACAGCTGTTTGAATATTTGCGAGTTTTCCAAAATGATGATCTCTTAAAATTCATTTTTAATTTTGACCGACAAAACAATCATGAAAACTCGGGTCATGTGTATAAAGAGGCTGAGGAGCTAGTGTATCATTTTTAGTTTACTTAAATTTGTTTACAACTATTGCTGTTTGATAAGGTCTGTTTTTTATACAATGCCTAGTTCTTGTCATTTTGTCTCGCATACAAAGCCTTTATTCAAAGTTTTTGAAGAATCTCTTGGTAAAAGTGTTAATTGACTGTTTATTCTTAGAGACAAACTCTTTGTGAATACTTGGCTATCAAAATAGTAGATCATCTTGCATTTGATCGTTGATTTGCATATTCTTACTTTTGGCCTTTGGAGAGGTTGATGCATGCCATTCCATGCTCTGGTGCTCAGTTTCTGTATTGTCTCCAAATATCCAAGTCTTATCTGTAATTGCGTGTTCCTGAAAATGTGGATCTGAATCCACTAAGTCTCCCCTCAGGGGGATACAACTATTGTATCTATGGGAATTAATGCTCCCATTGGGAAAATGTGAGGTCCTAAGCTGAGAGTTAGGCAGGCCTTCTTTTTGTTGAAATAAAAAATTTCCTTGTTTTGTTAAGGACCATCTTTTTTCAGTTCACTGCTGTCCTGTTTTTCAGCACCTCTGACTTTCTTTTTCAACTTTTATCTTGTTTTATAACCTTTCTTCTTATCTTGCTGTTTCTATGCACATGGGATCCTTTATGGGAACACCCTTTATGCGTAGATTCCTACATTCTCTTAACTCCATAGTAAATGGTGCCTTCATCCTTCCTCTCTTTGAATGTGTTTGTTGTGGGAAAGGGAGGCTAAAACTAATGTATAATCAAAATCAATCTGCTAATTCTAATGAGTCAAGGCCCCTCTTTCCCCTGTTAACCTTTTGGCCTGCAGAAGGTTTTTTGTTACCAACACTGCAGTAAATGTTCTCATTTTCAATTCATTGATTTAAAAAATGAAAAATGGGATGTGAGTCAAATTCTATTCTTCAATGATTCTGGCTGTGACTTAACACCTTAAGTACGAAGTGACCCGCTGGTGGTCACTGAGGGGATTTTCATAATGCTGCTGATCGACCAGCAGTCACTAACTCAATATCGATAAATGCTTAATGAAAACTAAATGATGTTGCGGTCTATTTAATGTTTGTGATTTTCAAAATTGATCTCTAAATTAACTTTAATGTGAGTTGAACATTGAACTTCAATTTAACCCATCATACTTAACGTGTTAACAGTTTGTTCAACACACACCAAATGCTGTGTTCTGTTGACATTGTTAGTTCTTGAAGAAGTAATTTTTTGCATTGTTTATTTTTTATTTAACTCTCTTCCTTCTGAAAATGTCTTGAACCACCAAAAATTTAAGCCCTTAACAAAGAATTGTCTCTATTGACCTACTGAAACATAGCTACTAAAGTTTCTGTGCCCAAGTTGGGAGCAAAACCCAACGGCACACTGTTGGTCAAAATTGATGTCACTCATTTTCAGAACTATCATTAAAAATATTTTTCAGAGTGAAAATTGTAGCTGATAACCGACTGACTCTAGCAAAGTCAAACACGTAATGGTTGCATTTCACATGTTTTCTACCAATCTTCCAAGTCCTATCTGTGTTGCCAGGTCCAAGACCATGATGCCAGTTTCATAACTTAATGTACACTTCTCGTTTCATTTGTCTATTATTTTTGCTGATGTAAGGAACAAATATTTGGGTCAATTTCTGCATACCACAGAGTGCTAATTTAAGTTTGTTGAAATGGAGCATTATTTGTCACCTCTTACTTCAGCGACAGCCCAACACCCGTCAGTTGCAGTTTTTCCGTGCTTCTCTGATGTTACAACACTCTTTTGCTTATGTATCTGCTGCATAAACATGGTTGTAGGCCTTTGTTGCTTCTGCTGCATAAAAATAACTGTAAAGCCTTTGTTGCTTCTGTCCACAGCGGCCAGACAGAGTACCAGCAGCTGTGCGTGCTGCACCCGTCGCGCGTTGTGGTGTACAGCGTGACGGTGTCGGGCGGCCGTGGTCAAAGTGCAGCAGCTCGAGCTACCAGCGCCGGGTCTGCCACACAGGGCCTTCAGGCAAAGCTCGTGCCTGCCTACCAGCACGCATTCAAGAGGAAAGCTTACTCCGCTCTTGTTGGTTGGTGTATTGCAGGATATGATACGTTTATTGGGTTCAGGAAGTTTAGAGTACTGGTGTAAGATGTGGAAGTTTGGAGTGCAGGTGTAAGATGCTTTGACATTCTTTTAGTTGGCTCCTAATGTGCAAATGGGGCAGATTTTATGAGTTGATAAAATGTTGGGTGTTTTGGTCTGATATAAATTTCCCACTTGGCATCCTGCAATAAAACCGCGAGATGAGGAGGTTTCTTTACAAATATCTCAAAATAACAGTATTGAGTGGAGCTAGTCACAAACAGAGTGAGAGAGAGAGATTGTAAATAAGACTACAAGTTAGTGTGCATTATGTGGAGTAATTTTTTGTGCAATATTTCGTCTTTTATTGGCATCTTTTACTAAACGCAAATCTGACAATAGAATGTTCAAGCTATGGTAGGACCAAATTGAGCATTGCTATTTCTTTGTTAGCAGGTATTCATTTTTGAAACATATTTTTTAATGTAAAATTTATCGAATTATCTGAAAAGTTTTTTCACCATGACAAATCAGGATGACCAAAATATGTATTAAAAAAAATTTTCTACCATATTTTTCACTTTTGCTGATAGGTGTGAATTTTATTTCAGGGCCGTTCGGTAACGTGCGTGGCAAGGACTTCCTGTGTGTGCAGTCTCTGGACGGCTGCCTGAGTGTGTACGAGCAGGAGAGCTTTGCCTTCTGTGTGTTTCTGCCTGGAGCGCTGCTGGCCGGGCCTCTTGTTTACCTGCCTAAATCTGATGCTTTTGCCACCATGTCTGCCTCTTGTACTCTCCAGGTCTACAAGTGAGGGATTTTCCATTTTAACCCTTTAACGTCCGCATTTTGTCCTCACATTACAGTTATCACAACCACCATCATTAAACTGGCACTGGCATCATGTAGTCACAGATGTCACGAGGAAGGGACTACCACTCCACAATTAACTTCGAAGAACACATTACGGCACAAATTTCACAAATTCCAGAGCTGTTCATGAAAGTGGATTTTGAAATCCACTTTGACAGTAAAAGGTTAAGGCACCAGTTGCCTAGCATTATTGTAAATGTAGAGATCTCCCTCCTGAGTAAGACACCGGTTGCCTAATGTAATGGTATTTTCAGTTACTTTGTATATGACAAATTAGTTGCCATCATTGTCTTGTATTCAAAGAAATGTAACCAATGATTTAACGTTTGAGGTGGAAAGAAAAGATTGACGTTTCTTTTAGCATAAAATTATTTTTGCACTATACTTGTAGTTAATTCATTGCATTACATTCTCTCTTAGATTCTATTTGGGTTCTGCATACCTATGTAGCATGGGTCATTTATGTAATCAAGAATGTGAAAGAATTTGATAAAAAGCTTTAATACAAAACCATAAAATGCCTAATAAATCCTTGAGCCCAGGAAAGTAGTTTTTTTTATCTTTGTCCACCCATACTAAAAGAGACTGCAATTCACTGGTATAAAGAAAAATACAATGCAGTATATTTGCTTCTATGTATTCGTTGCAGGGTTAACAAACCTTATTCTTGTATTATGCTTGAATAAAATCTTCAATGTGTTGCTGTGAGAATGAATGATCGTTGCATTGATGCAAAAAATTACTTTTGTTTGATGTTGATGTCGCTCTTGGGGCAAAAGCAAAGCATTACGCCTAATACGGTCCTGATTCTATCCCCCCTCTGGTATGATTAAAAACTAAGAAAAGGAAAATTTTAAGAGGAAACCCTCTTCCTACCCAATTGGCTTGTAATTCATTCTTTTTTCCTTAAGTTAAAAACTAAAATACTGTTGCAATTGCAAACACAACGTGATCATGCAGTAGGGGGACCAGTGAAGAGACTTTTTTAAAGAGGCTTCAGCATCTACACCTTGTGCAGATACCAGAACCTGTCTGTGTCCCGCTCTGGTGCTGATGGCGCTGACGACGGCAGCAGCGGCGGCAAACGCCTCTCCTGGGACTGGGAACAGGTGATCAACACGTGATGATCAGCACTCTATGATTAACACATGATGATTAACTCCTTACCGCAACCTGCGCCACCGGTGGCCACGGAGGGGATTTTCATAATGCTCCTGACCGACAAGTAGTCACAAACTCAATTTTCATAAATACTCAACTAAAGCTAAATGAACGCACGATCCAGTTGATGTTTGCCGTTTTCAAAATTGCTAACTACAGTGAAGTTTAAATTTGAGTTGAAAATTGAACTTCAGTTTATCCAATTGCGGTAAAAGTGTAAATTTGTGTTGTCTGTGTTGAAGGGACTTCATTGTTAGGTTTATTTTTTGGTTGAATGGCTCACCGAACCTCAATTATTATCAAAGTATAAATTTTTATTGCGCATGATAGGGGGTTTTTCATAGTGTGAAATGGTAGACCGCTCCTAACTGTTGATGCCAAAGGATAAATTTGTGTTTTCTGTGGTTATGAGACGTGCTTGGTAGAGTTGTATATGTATTGTTTTATGGTAAGTCTCAGAAAACTATGTCTAGGTCGTTAACAAAAAAGAATAAATTTGTGTTAACTGCGGTTTTGGGGACTCTCTTGTTATTTTTTTCTGTAGTGGTATAGCGTGACACCACCCCTATTCACATTCCTTCGTAGAGTTATTGAAAACTGACGTTGAGAGTATATTGAAATGCTGGTGAATGCAAATGAATGTCAGTTTTTGTAAAATGTACGTATGCTTGCTGTATGATTAAAATCACAGGCAAAAAGTTAGTTGCAATGGGATGTACAAAACATATTTTTGTTCACTATTGCTGAGTGTATTGGCTCATTAGGTTCGTAATTTGTGGCATTTTTTATTGCATTATGTTTGACTTACTCTTGGTAGCAAATACAAGCTCATCACATTATTGCTTATTATTATTATTATTGAAAATGACTTTGATAATGACTGTAAACTTGTCACGTTGTTCCTCATTGGAAATGAATTTGTGCTCAATGCCTTACTACTTTTTCACTAAAAATATAGCCTTGATAATGGCTGCAAGAAAAGTTTGTCTGGCTGTTGCGTTTTAATTACAAATGCATAAAGCCATGAGAATAAATATTGCTTCGGCACCAAGTGTAAGATTGTGTAGGTGAAGTCGTTGCTCGTTGTGTTTGAGTGTCGGCGTGCCTGCTGTGCAGATAATGGCACTCCCAGGGGGAATGTGAGGTCCTGAGCGTAGAGTTAGGTAGGCCATCTTTTTGATGAAATAAAAATTTTTTGTTATGTAAAGAACCATCATTTTTTTGGTTCACTGCTGTCCTGTTCTTCAGCACCTACTGCTTGCTTTCTTCTTCAACTTTTATCATATTTCATGAACTTCTTTCTCAACTTACTACTGTTTCCATACACCTTGTGCATAGATTCCTCATTCCCTTATCTCCATACCAAATAGTGCCTTCCTCTCATTGGATCATCTTTGTTGCAAATAGGGAGGATATCTTTGTTGCTTTGTCCCACCATAGCTTTTTAATAACAAAGCCATGACAACAAACATTGCCTTAGCGTAAGCTTGTGAAGGTGAAGTCGCTCTGTTTGAGCGGAGCTGGGCCTGCTGTGCAGATAGTGGGAGAGGAGGCCCTTGGGATGCAGGTGGTGGGGGAGGCCCCTCTCGTGACGGTGGTGCTGCTCACCACCCGCGCTCTCTACGCCTACAAGGAGACCGGGGCACTCAAATTCGTCAAGCGGCTCGAGTACAGCCCTGCCTGCTGCACTTCCTACTTTGTTGGTGTGTGACTTAGTCTTTCTGGATAAAGCTGAGACTTTTTAAGTATTAGTTCTCTAGTCCTTCTGTTTAGTTCTCAAGTTCTTCAATTTTTACATGAAATACTTTCTTAAGCTTTAGTTCTTTGGTTTCATTCGTGGAGTTTTTGAGTCTCTCAGGATTTGCCTCCCTCAAGTGTTAAAAGACAAAGTATAGGCTTACGTTAGGTAGGTTTGTTTATTCTATGCTGTGGGGACTGACGCACCCGGAGGGGGGGGGGGGAATACTGGTAGGTTATCTCACCCATAAAGAAGTTTTAGGGTGTTTAATCACTCATACCCTTTCTGCTTCTTTCATTTTTCATCCCTTGTTTGATATTTGGTTGTGATCTTGTCTTCCTCATAATTTCTAATTAGCTGTTTTGATGCTCAAGGTATCCTTGTGGGAATCATACCATGTGCGCAGATTACAAATCTGTTTATTTTATTCTAAATAAACCTTTCTCTTTGCTGTCTTGAGATCGCCTTTGTTGTTGCTAGGGAATCTTAAACTAACGTTGAAAATATTAATCAGTATTCAACTCTGACTTTTTTTTAAATTCAATGAAGACAAAGGGTTTATCTTTGAGTGCATGAATCTTAAAGAAAGACGAGTGATTAGAGGTATTGGAAATATCTTTGAAGTTAAATATAATTTATCCTCGATAAAAAGTTATTCAATTGAATTATTTAAGTATTTATTACTTATTTTGTTAGTTTGTGTTCCTTATGACAAAGAATTTAGTAGTGGTGAGCAATAAATTTTGTAATGCAGGAGCCGGGCTGTTCAGCCTGGTGGCGTCACACTCTCAGACGCTGCTGCTCTATCACGAGACCGTGCTCAAGTGGGCTGCTCAGCTGCCCTGTCTTCCTGTTGCGCTCGCCAGGGTGCATCTCAAGGTCTGTTGCTGCACCGGCTTGTAACTGCACCAGCCTTGTCATAACTGCACTGGTCATGTCGTAACTACACCAGCCTTATTCTCGCTGCACTGGCCTTGTCTCTGCACCAGCCTTGTAACTGCACCAGTCGTGTCGTTACTGCGCCAGCCTTGTCACAACTGCGCCAGCCTTGTCACAACTGCGCCAGCCTTGTCACAACTGCGCCACCTGAGGAATCTCACAATTAGGAGAGCTCCAGGTGAGCCTTGCTTCCGGAGAAAGCTTTTGTCTTGCAGACAATCTCCTAATAACGCCAACGAAGGACGGTAATACTGTAGTCGGCGTCAGGTTTACCCTAGGGCTATTATAACATTCTACAGATCAAGTTTCATTCATGGATAAGATCACAAGAGACAGCTTGACGATCTTGCCAAAACCAGTTCATATATCATGGTGCTCATTTGATTTGTTAAATTTTTCCTTGTATCCGAGGTATTTTTTTCATTTTTAACACCTCCGTATCACTTCTCAAAGAAATTCAACTATCATATCTATGGAAGTTAGCACTTGCANAATTATTGGGTACTGAGTCAAAGATTAAGTAATCCTTTCTTTTGTTGAAATGTAATACTTTTTTTCTTATGGCCCTTTTTTTTTATTCAGTACTGCCCTTTTTTTCAAAATATGTTATTTTCTTTTTCAAGTACTTCATTTCATCTTAATTTTTCTGTGTGCAGAGAATCCTGTATGAGAACACATTTTTGCAAAAATTCCCTTTCCATCATTCCTAGCTGAATATTGCGTTTGTCTTTACACTCTTAGAAACGCATTTTATGTTGTTAGCAAGGTTTAAACCAACTCATGATATGATATAATCATCTGTTTCAAATGATGCCTTGCTCTTCCATTTTTTTTTTTGAACACCTATGTTGTAGTTAAGAAGGCTTAACCCTTTAACGTCTGCATTTTTCACTCATATTACTGCTATCACAACCACCATCATTAAACTCACTATCACCAAAATCACGAGGAAGTGACTGCCACTCGACAATGAACTTCGAAGAACACATTAGGGCACAATATTCAGATGGAATAAATACATAAGAGCTGTTCATGAAAGTGAACGTTGAGGTCCGTTTCAACTGTACAGAGTTGAACTATCTAATCTGACTATAGTGTTTGATGATGTTGGTATTGATGGTCAGGGCATCCAAGGCGGCGTGGTGCTGGTGACAGGCAGTGGCCGGCTGCAGGTTGTCTACATGGGTACGGACCCGTCACTCTTCACCGCTCCACCCATTGAGGCACGGGAGATCAACTTCGACGAGACTGACAAGGAGCTCTCCAAGCTGCACAGGATCATCAAAGCTTCGTCTAAAGACTCCAGTGAGATGTGTTCCATTTGTGAGGAGAAAGGGAAAACTGCCTGACAAGTTTGAGCTTTCCTTGACAGATTGAGCTTAAGTTGTGTTTTTAGATCTGACCCACAGACATAAGATGCAATTATGTACTTTACTTCGAGAAAAAATTGCAGCATAGGCACAATTGGCTTTATCTTTCGTTGGCTTCTAGTATTTTTCCCACTGCAATGGTCACTGTAAAATGCACCTGCATTGCGGTGAGGAATTTACCTCATTGTTTAGTGAATGGTCAGGAAAAAGTAGTTCACCCTTCAAGCTCCACCTGGTCAAATATCATTAGGTAATGCAACAATGTTGAGCAAGTTTGATTATTGGTCAGAATAAGACGAGATAAATTATTAGAAGAGGTTAGATAACTGTAATTGAGAAAAAAACCTTAAATTATTTCATGGGTGGAAAAAAGGTATATTTGAGTGCACTAGTAACAATGAAAAACACGAATCATCAAACGGCAGAGCAGAAGTTGTCGCACTATCTGAGACGTGTCGATGTGCAGGCAGCCTGCTGTCCAGTGAGCGCAGCGAGGCGCAGCAGCTCACGGTGAACATCACGCTGGGCCAGAAGCTGGAGCCGTGGACGGGCCCCACTGCCGTCCAGGACTCAGACGGTCCCGTGCCTTGCTGCACCGCCGTCGTACGCCTCACCGCCCTGCAGCCCATCAACGGAGTGCGGGTCGCCATTGTTGTGCAGAAGCCGCTCGCTGTGTCCCAGAATGTCTTCATGCTCCGGACCGTCAGTGAGTGGGGGTGTGCTGCTCACTGGGGTATTGGTAGTTGTTGCTGGGTCTTTTTCAGACAGGGCTAAGTAATTCGTAGTTGCCGCTGGGTCTTTTTTGGATGGGGCTAGGTAATTTGTAGTTGTTGCTGGGTCTTCTTTGGATGGGGCTAGGTAATTTGTAGTTGTTGCTGGGTCTTTTTCGGATGGGGCTAGGTAATTTGTAGTTGTTGCTGGGTCTTTTTCGGATGGAGCTAAGTAATTTGTAGTTGTTGCTGGATCGTTTTTGTTAGTGCTAGATTATTTTTAGTCGTTACTGAATCATTTATGGATGGTGCTCGATAATTTGTAGTTGCGCTATCATTTGTGATGGTGCTAGATAATTTTTATTCATTGCTGGATCATTTATGGATGGTGCTAGATAATTTGTAGGTGTTGGTTGGTGATATGCAGTGTATACTAGGAACTGTATAGTTGTTGGTTGATAATTTGTTGTTGTTATAGATTTTTGTAATTGTTGTTAGGTATTTGCTACTGCATGTTTTGTAGCTGTTGGTAGATAGTTTGAGGTTAGTGTCAAATAATTTGTTGTTGGTGTTAGATAGTTTGCACTTGTTTTGGGTAATTCGTGGTTGTTACTTACCTCAGGAGGCATAAGATAGGCTTTAGGTTCAAGTTAGTTAGATTTGTCTATCCTATGCTATGGGGGCTGGCGTTCCAGAGGCATACTGTTAGGTTACCTCAGCTATAGATAGGCCCTCGGTTCAAATATCTTTTGTTCTTTCAGTTTTCATGCCTTCCTTGCCATCTGTTTTTGTAATTCTTTTCTAACTTGCTGCATCTATGCTCGGAGTACCCTATGTAGGCGCACATCTTGTGCATAAATACCCTTCTTAGTGTGGTTAGGGAGTCTAAAACAAATATAGGGATATTAAAAAACGTAATGATGTAATAATGAACAGTGAATGCTCTCTCAAAACAAATTCTTTCTTATACTGACCCATTTCTAGCAATAAAATTTGCATGATTTCATTTACTCAAACTTTTCAGTTGCATTTCGAACATTTTTAAAACTGTTTAGTTACTTGCTCTTCCATGTATATTTGGCTGTATCATGCATGTTTAGAATACGTAGGAACCTTGTAATTTACTCTATCCAACTGAAACGTATCCAGTTAACGTATGTTTTAAATGTGGATTAATTGAGCGTTTATTCAAATGGACGAATGACACGGGTAGGTTAAACCGTGAAAGTTTGAAATGCCTCGTTTCTGCTGCTGCTTTTATGACAGAGAAATAACTAACAACTTCTGGAGCGGGTTGTACAATATGCAGTTCACATTCATTCGTACATGTCACTGTGCTGCGTGCCTGAGTGTAGTGCTGGTCTCTGTGCCTGCAGGTGATAGCAGCCAGCTCCTCGTGCGCTTCTACTTATCGGGGGCCTTCGTAGCCAGCTCTCTCACCGCTCTCGTGGTCACCTCCTACACCACCGCCAGGGGAGCCCCTAGGGTGCTCCGTGCCCAGGTGAGTCTTGTGCCGACTGAGAGATTGGAGACGGAGAATGTAAAATGCCTGGAATTTGCTATTTACAAGAGACTGCTTTATGATTTTGCTAAAACCAGTTCATATGTTACAAAGTTATTCATTTGATTTGCTAGATTTTTTCTTGTATCCAAGGTATTTCTTTCATTTTTCATGTGGATTCTAACCAGTTTACGCTTTGTGAATATAGCACGCACAGTTTAAAGTTTTAAATGACATCGACTGTTCCCAGGTTTGTTTTGAAGCTTAATGTAATCCTGCAGTTGGAGCTGCCACTGCGCATGATGTGGATTCTAACCAGTTTACGCCTTGTGAAGTCAGTTGTAAGTTGTAAATGTCATCTTCTGTGCCCGCATTCATTTTGAAGCTTTATGTTACCCTGCAGTTGGAGCTGCCGCTGCGCCTGGTGGTGAAGGCGGCCGCACCCAATAAAGAGGCTGACCACAAGATCACGCTCTCCACCAACAAGTCAGCAGTCAACCTTCCTGAACTATTCCCAGAGTTTGGGCTGGACTCGAGCTTGAGCAGCACTGGGGTGGGTCTGCAGCACTACTCAGGGCCGCTGGTCACCGTGCTGTCCTCACGCACCACCCAGCGCTACAGGCTGCAGAGCGACAGGTTCAAAGTAGCCCCTGCAGTTTTGGGAATCGTGGTGCCGTTTTGGTCTGTGAAGGATAATTTGGAAGACGATTGATCAATTCAGAACTTTAGCTTTGTTTGTTGTGAGAGTGGTGGTTGTTTTCTTTAAAATATGTTGACATGAGTGAGGCGTGGTAAGCTAACTAGTTGATCCCTCTTTTGTGAATTTCTTTTTACTGATTTATAAGAGTTTACTAACTCAAAAATAGATCCCACTATGTAGGTGCCATGAAATGGACGTGCTTCAGCCAACTTTGGCGTCTGACTTTGACGATCGTCATCTCCTCCCATAGAGGCGTACCTAGACGATACATTCAGTTATTTTTTCCTTTGGCTTCTTTCTGATTCTTAACTTAAGTTTTAGTTTCTTTGTGCTTATGATAGGTTTCTGTGCTTATAAGACGCTTGCTTCGCTAAGGGGATGGGCCACAAAAACCCTAACTTCGAGATTAAGCGATCGTGCATCACTGATACACCCTTTTCTTATATCAGAAACTACATGAAAATACTTAAATACTTTTATCAGTTAATGAGTTATTGTCATTTAATATCAGAGTGTAACTTTTTTTGGCCCACACTGTAATGTATAGTAAAGGGCAGGAGTGATTCTTAATTTTTTAAATGATGGCAAATATTTTACAATCTTGCGTGTGCACTTGGGAATTGTCCAAAGAAATCGTCACTTTATGAGAATCGAGGGGATCCCTTTCTCAGCAACGATAATATACGTGCTCCATCGTATTCAAGTAGATATTGCGTGGAATAGCAAATCTATCTGTTCAGTTTGTTTGTATAGTTACAATAGAAAATAATATGAAATTGGCTTCGGTTATTTACCCGTTGTTTAATGATGACCAATTCAAATTTAGTTTTAAGGGGTAATAATTGAATTTCATTCTGCTGATCTGACATGAGCATACAGTCAAATCTTTGTTCATCATTATTGTTACAATACTCGCAATGATAGCATTTGCATTGGACGAATAGATTTCTTTCATTTTATTTACCTAATTGTGGAAATTCTGTTTTAATTTGTTACGTTCCTGTTTTGTTACTTGCTTTTTGATGTTGGCATGATCTTTATAATTCTATTTCATAAACGTGTTATGGTTTTTCTCCTTATTTAGTTTGGAGAAGTTTCTTTGTTTTTCCTCAACAATGATTAATTGTTTAAACCACAAGTGAATTTAATAATCTGATTTACTGCGCATTGGGTCGACCATTTACGTGTACAAACGTTGCCAATACTTTTGCACACGCGAAATTAAGCAGAAAATAAAAATGTGCATGGATATAGAGGAAAATTATGAGCATATCGACATAAATAAATGCAGGCAATGGTGTTGGCAAAATGTTAATATTGGCTAGCAAAATCTCAAAACCGAGGACAAAATATGTGAAAGCGTGATTGTATATGTTACGTGAGATGAAACGTAACGTTGCCACTTGGTAGCGCCAGTAATCCTTGATGCAATGCGCTAAAAATCCTAGAATAGATTTACAAAACTAGTTATAGTATCACATACAGTGCGACCCACGGTATAAGTCCAATTTGATTTTTTTCGAAACTATCATTTCCTATTGATAGACCTTGATATTTCTATAATATGTCGTACAGTCATCAAGTACAATGTTCATAATCCTATTATTTAAGAAATTGTTTGCTTGTTACCGTTAGAAACTTACTTATATCAAATCCACGCTCAATTTTCTGAACCACGATATTAGTCAGAGGTATGAAAATTAGTTAAATATTAGTATGAAAATAAGTAAAGAATACTTCAAAAGGTACTTTTAAACGAATTGCAACTGTGAACAACGCAAAAAAAAAAAAAAATGAGCTCATTTTTTAATGTGACGGCCATTACATTTTATTACCTCAAAAATGCGTTCATTAACCGAATTGGTCAAATTTTCAATAGTAGTGCCATCAATGGATCTTACGGTGACTTGTATGGCCTCCCACAATTCTGCTTTGGAAGAAAACTACTTACCATCTGAATGAACTTTGCGCTTGATGATAGACCACAGATTCTCAATTGGGTTCAAATCTGGAGAATTGGGTGGCCACACCATCAATTTCTGGTTTTTGAACCCAAGAGAAGCAAGATATTCTTTCGTAGATCTGGCTGAGTGCGATGGTGCATTGTCTTGCATGAAAAACAGCTTTTTGCGACGATCCAAAGTCTGGTCGTGAAACCAAGGAGCAAAACATTCATCGAGGAGGGCGCAATAATTGGCAAAATTAATTTAAACTCCTTCACGGTCCATTATTGGGCCTACAATTTTTTATTCACGATCCCAGCCCACAACATAACACTACCACCGCCTTGATGGCGGTGAAAACGATGGTGGAGCTGACCCTCAAATCCAACCCATCCGTCTATGCCATCGAGGGTCGCTCTGGTCTCAACCGTGAATAGAACACATTTCATATCCTGTTTCATGTACGACCTAGCCCACTTAACTCTCAGGAGCATGTGCCTTTGTGTCAATGGAGGCTTTTTCTCTGGAGATTTCACCTTTGCGATAGTCCTCAAGATTTTGTTGCGGTTAGTTTTTGGAACCTCAATCAGACCAGAGTTTTCAAAATGGCTTTGCTGGTGCTTCTTAAAGACTTCACGCTTGATTTTTCTGATATCTCGCGTGTTTAGAGCTTTTAATTCGCCTTTATCAGACCATTCCTTTCGAGTGGAAGGATCCCTCAAGAAACATTGAATTGTTTGAACATGGCGGCCTTAAATCCTAGCTATAGAGGCACAAGAGGTATTCTTGGCAGTTTCCTTTATGATGGTTTGCTTTTCTTCGTCTGTTAGGTCCTTAGCACGTCCCTTTTTGAATTTTATACAAATGGACTAATAGTGTGGTTCACCGTTTATTACAAAAAACAAGCTAAACAAAGGAAAATTGTGCAACCAGTCTCTCCAGAAGATGAACAAATATTGCCAGATGAACTAAGCACACATTGTTGCCATATTAAAACATAATTCTCGCCAGGCAGAGGATTTTCAACGAAATATCAACAAAGAAATTGTTGGACTAATACCGTGGGTCGCACTGTAAGTTTTGTTAATCCATTTCTAGTCGTGCAGTTTTTCGCGAGTCCTGCTAAATATGTATTATTTAATTAATCACCATATAAGCCAAGACCTCCGGCGCGATATAGGCCTTGAACCTGAAGCGCTAGTAACCTTGCAAACTACGACTACACTACTAGCAACTTGCCTTACTTTAATTACGGGATGTGTTGCGTTCTCTGAATTGCGTTCTGTTGTGCAGCCTGCCGGGGCTGTGGGTCGTGTTCAGGGAGATGTGCCGCCGTCTGGAGAGCTACTGGGGCACGGGAGGGCGGCAGGGGCAGGGGGAAGAGGCGCTGTCTCTCTGGGTTTCCTCCATGCTGCCCCTCAGTGAGCTCTACGCCCTCATAGACGCCCACTTCCTCAGGAGGAAGAAGCACAACAACCTCAATGTGAGCTAGTCTTCTGGAAGCACGCCACTTCCACACTCCCAAATCACTGTTTTAGTCTTTTAAAATCACCACTCTTCCACTCTCCCATATCAGTTTTTTTTAGTCTTTTGAAATCACGGCACTTCCATTCTCCCTATTCAGTTTTTTTTTTCATTGTATAAATAACTCGATTTACTATAGTACAATATTACAACCTAACGTTTTAACTGTCATTGTGAATTATCTTCTAACTTCATGGTATAGAGAATACAATTTTATGTCATTCTACTATAACTTCTTTATCTTTTTGGCAGAAGTTGCGAAAAGTAGAATGTTGTTGTAAGATCAATTAGTGGGTGTGCTACTCTGGCTCACTGCACTCTCTTCGTGCAACATTGACGGTAGTGTGGGTCGTTTAAAGCCTCATGCTGTTCAAATATTCCCAGTGAGTCCTTCAGTAACGTGAGAATTACCTGCATATTTCGCGTAGATTATATGTCCTTAAATTTTGCTTGGGAAATTCCCAAATTGAATTACAAAATTTCTTCACACCACAGCTTTGAGTGCCAAGAGTTCTTCGTTGCTGAAGCGTCCTTGTGTAACCATCAAAGAAGTGTCAATATTTTGCAACCATCGGCCCAGTTTTTCCTATGTCTCTGGTTTAGTATCATGTCAATATAAAAGCCTTATGTTGAATACCAGGAGCTCTACCTCCAGTCTTTTTATTCACTGAATTATTCACACTTGTCACTCTACTCATGAACTGAAATACATTTACTCTGTCCACCCCCTCGCACCATCTCGCCATTGTCTCGGGGAGGGGTTTTGTGTGCCTCTATGTTGCCCAGGGCTGTGCTGCCCAGGTTCAACCATAGCAGAGTGGCCTGTGTTGAGGGGTCAGACGAAGAGAGATGGCAGCATGTGACCACCCTACTGACCTGGACCTTCTAAATGGATATGTGCTGATTTTCTCTCTTCGGATGACCTGGCCTTTCCATAGATCACGCTCTGACCTCTCCTGGAAACTGGCGGGAGCCTAGGCCCGTCCTGCCAGTTTGAAGTCGCATGCGGCGAGGGCTAGTGGGAGGAGCGGCTGGGTAGACAGGGGGGTGCTTAAACGTCCTTGGCATGAGGGAACGCGACTTTGATTAGTCAAGCGTATCAACCTGCTGATCCTTTGACTGCTATGCCTGTACCTAGCAAGCGTTCCCGTTGGGACTGCGTGTGCCCGACCGTCCCCTACGTCCCCAAGTAGGCGACCATTTGAACTTGGTGCCGGCTCAGGGTGACAGGTGAAACAGTACCTTTATTACAACATGGAAAATTCTCCCACTACACCTTCGGTACCTACCCAGCTTCTACAAACAGACACCTGTACTGGATCCTCCCCAACTTTGCCACTGGCGCAGCAACCACCATCGCAGTCTTCTGAGAGTGGTGACGCTGAAGCCGGGCCACCTGAGATAAGGAATATTAGCCTCGAACCTTTCATTCCCTCATCTCTGAGCCAAAGGGTGCAACCGCGCCGACACAAACGCCGTGTTTGGCGGCATCATTTGTTCGTAGAGCCTCTGGCCAGTGTCAATGACGATGAAAATAAAACTCTTTCCCCAGAATTCAAAAGATTTTACTAGTAGATTTTTACTAGTACTAGGGTACTAGTAGAGCGGCCGTCCTGGGAATACTTACAATCGAAAAACAACCATCTGTACCCAAAAGTAAAGGAAAATGAAATCCAATCCTCAATATTACCGAAACTTCAGTTGCAGACCAGCCAAACCCACCTAAAGAAAGTTTGAGGACAATCCCCTCATTAATAACCTTAAGAAAGCGAACGCAGAGCGGCACGTCTCCGACCCACAGCGGCAATCTTGGGAAAGTGGCCAAAACACCTAAAGTCACCGAAAGAGCTCTTGATGCATTTTCAAGCCAGGAGAACTCAGGCCGGACTGGTGAGTCTGTTATGGAGCCAGCAGCCCCGCTTAGGGGCATATCGGAACCAGAATGCAAAGTGGGCAAAGTGCCTTGACCAGACATGCAAATCTCCAGACGTGGAAGTGGTGCTGTGGGGAGCGCTGGTTGTGACCTTTAGGTTCCTCATGCGGACGGTCGCAGGTCTGATCGGGATAGTGAGCGACATATTGTGACCCAGCGCGTTCGCTCTCTGGAATGCGTCACAATTGTCCTAGAAGATATTGCGTCGCACACGATAAAGAAGTATCCGATACCGCTGGGCTTCCCGACTAAGCCTCCTCCCGCAGTGCCAACTCATTCCAAGGATGATAGACCCATGGGCCCTCTGCCGCCTCATCTAGCATCCGCTCTGGATGAGGGTGCGGAGGAGGACTCCACGAGTGCTAAGCCCCGAACAAGAAAACCGTAACCACCTGGATCCAATGGAATATTAGAGGATTCCGCCGTAACTATGGAGATTTGAGGGCCCTCCTTGAGGAGTACCAACCAAGTTGCGTTTACTTCCAGGAGACCCAACTTGGAAACTTGAACCCTACACCTCCAAACAACTAAAGCATTGAGGTTTATTCCCCTGTGCCTAACCCGATGCCCGGAACGGGACTTGCAATACTTGTGTGGAGAGATGTGGATTACAGCAAAATAACAATCAATACTAGACTACAGGCCCTGGCTCTCCGTTTGTGTGTTGGGCAACGTATGATATCCTTATGCAACATCTATACCTCCCTCGGAGATCCCTTAACCTCACATGACCTCATTGTCCTCAGTAACCAGCTAGCAAGACTAGCGTTCATCCTTGGAGTCGTAAACGCCAAACATATTCATTAGAGCAACTCGATAAATGATCGACACGGTAGAGCGGTGGAAGAGTTTCTGGATGCTACCGAGTTGTGCCTGTTAAACACCGGAGCTCCCACTCCCTTCCATGTACAAAGCTGTTCTTCCTCTCCAATCGACGTTAGCCTGTGCACGCCCGACATTTTTCCTAATACACAGTGGTCCGTGCTTGATGAAACGTGTGGTAGTGACTACTATCCAATCATTTTGTGTTTGGCATGGTACCAGCCTGTGCCCGCGGATCTACGTTTTAATTTTAAAAAGGCCAACTGGAGAAACTTTGAATCTTGCTTGTGAATGGAAGAACCAGATGAGAGTTGCAGGGTAGATGAGTTGGTTGACCTTTTTGTCAGAACAGTGCGTGCGGCTGCCGACGCTGCCATCCTGAAGTCTCGAGGAGGCTGTCAGAATCATCGTGTTCCATGGTGGAACGCGTGTGCAGTAGCCAATGTTGAACGAAAGCGAGCCTTTCGGCGCTATAAATGAATTGAAGAGCTGGATCATAAGATCGCCTACAACCGAGCGAGAGCACTAGCGCAACTATTTAAGGATGTAGGGCGTAAGATATCATGGCTGAAATATGTCTCTGGCCTGAATACTGGTACTCCTATGGCTAAGATATGGCAAAGAGTAAATGAAATAAGAAATTATGGTCACGGGCGACCATGTTTGGAAATCGATTGCTCTCACCGCAGATCCGGAGCGCGTAGAGGAAGTGTTGGCTCGGAGCTTCTGTCGTGTTAGCATCGGGCATGCCTCGTTGGCTCTCAGACGTTATGAAGAACGGCAAACACTTTATTTTTTCAGCTAATTCCACCTACTCTCACAATGATTGCCTCACAATGATAGAACTTTATTGTGCCTTGAAAAAGTGCAAAAACACAGTCCTCGGGCCTGATGGCATTCACTATCAAATGTTAAAGAACGTGGATCATTCAGCGATATCATGCCTTCCCTATATCTACAACAAAATCTGGAGCACGCGCATATACCCACAGCAATAATCTTGGCTTTTGCAAAGCCTAACAAGCCTGCCTCCAACCTAGATAACTATCGACGAATTGCCCTGACAAGCTGTCTTGGTAAACTGATGGAAAAGATGGTAAATGCCCGGCTTATACGATGGCTGGATGCTGAAGAACTGGTGAATCCTGTAAAGTTTGGTTTCCAACAACACCGCGAGACCATAGACGCTCTGCTGCGTCTTCAGAACTACCTGGTAGGTAGCTAACCTCGCAGAACGTTGCCAGACTATACTCTTCTCACTGCAGCTTAAGCGCGAGGGCTTGCCGCAGGGTAGCGTCATGAGTTGTACGTTATTTAGCATTACCCTAAATGAAATTACGTCAGTACTTCCTCCTGGCATTTTGGCCTCTCTGATGTGGATGATTTTATGCTGTACTCCTCATCTACATTTTCGCCTGCGATGACTCGCAGAATGCAGATAACCATCGACAGTGTGAACAACTGGGCTCTTCAGCACGGCTTTACCTTTTCATCTGAGAAGACAGTAGGCCTTCATTTCCAGGGCCATGGCCGCTGTGATCCTCCACTACTGATGCTGCAAGGGGAACATGTGTTTTTTGCGCAGTGTTAAATTTTTGGGGATGACTGGTTGATAAACTCACCTGGAAACCCCATTTTGCTGCCCTCAAGGTTGAGTGTGCTTGGAGAATGAACTTCCTAAAATGCATATCTGAAGTAGCGTGGGGAGCTGATAGAGTGAATTTGCTGCGACCATACAGAACTCTCTTCAGGTGTAAGATAGACTATGGTTGTATAGTGTATCAATATGCCAAAGAATCCACACTGGCTAAGCTGAATCCAGTTCACCATGCAGTTATTAGGCTTAGCACTGGTGCTTTTCGATCCTCACCCTCTTACAGCTTGTGCGTGGAGAGCAGGGAGCCTCCTCTGTGGTCTCGTGCATGGGCTAGCATGCACGCGCCCCTTGGACGTCACCTGCCTTTTCCTTATTTCATACCTTCATCTGTGGATTACCCTGCGATTATGGCCGCAATGCAATTGAGACCCATGCGAATACCTCCAGTAGTCTTGGACAACTCTGCGACGTGGCGCGTCCCTCTAGCAAGTTTGTGTCCTGGTTGCTGGATGCCCAAGAAGGAATCCATGCCAGATTACATCCTGAAGGGAATTTTCATGGACCATGTACTGGAAAAACACACTAACTCCGTGAAGTTCAACACTGATGGCTCTTAAACGGGAGACGCTGTGGGATGTGCTGCCGTTTCTGAAGAAAGGGTCAGTGCAAGGAGACTGCTCCCAGAGTCGTCGATTTTCACAGCGGAATTGTACGGTGTGATAGAGGCGCTGAAATTGATTGAGGAGTACCCGTGTGGCTCTTTCACTATTTTCGTTTTCAAAAAGCGTAATTGATACCACGGAATTGTACGGTGTGATAGAGGCGCTGAAATTGATTGAGGAGTACCCGTGTGGCTCTTTCACTACTTTCGTTCTCAAAAAGCGTAATTGATGCCACGGAATTGTACGGTGTGATAGAGGCGCTGAAATTGATTGAGGAGTACCCGTGTGGCTCTTTCACTATTTTCGTTCTCATAAAGCGTAATTCATGCCATGGACTTGTACAGTGTGATAGAGGCGCTGAAATTGATTGAGGAGTACTCGTGTGACTTTTTCACTATTTTCGTTCTCAAAAAGCGTTATTGATGCCACGCAAGTGTATAATAGTACACACCCGCTCATTGCTGAGATTGTCGTAATGTTAATAGACTTTGCTAGAAGACGTAAGAGTGTCACGTTGTGCTGGGTGCCCGGACATGTGGGAGAATCTGGCAATGAGCGAGCTGATCGGGAGGCTAAGCGGGCTGCAGAGACAAATGAGACGTTGAATTTGATGGTTCCATTCCGAGACTACTACCCTCGGATAAAGTCGGCATTGAGAGGCTTGTGGCAGCAGGAGTGGAACAGCACAATTAATAATAAATTACGAAGTTACAAACTCACCGTGTGTGAGTGGACATCGTCAAGCTGTTCCCTCGTCGGATTTAGGTGGTACTCTGCCACCTTCGTATTGGCCATACTTGCTTGACGCACGGCCACTTGATGGAGCGGCAGCCGCAACCACGATGTGAGCGGTGCCACGTTCCTCTGACTGTTAAACACTTTAATGTTGAGTGCCCCCGATATGCTACTGTCAGGAATGTGTGTTTCCCAAGACTGCAAGGTCCTGATGAGGATGTAATGATCGGAATACTTCAGGAAATTGAGCGTTCAGCTTTCAATGTGACAGAGCTTAAAATGTTTCCTAGTAAAGTTTAACTTGATATCTGAAATTTAACCAGAAGAACACTCTAAGCAAGGAACTTCTTCTCATCTGAGATGTGGATGACTAAACCGCAATATGGCTGGGCGCGCTGCGTAGATGCCTCTGGAGATTTCAGCGTGGGTAAGGTGCTGAAAGATAAAAGATAGTCAACAGCTGAAATCCCCTACGGTGTTTTGGCTGTCCTGTGCTTGCGGGTTTTGCGTGGCTCTGTGGATGATCTTTCAAAGAACAGCTGGGACTCCAATGTGATGACTACAGCAATGGTGTAGGACTGTAGGTGGCATTTGAAATGGCTTTTATGATGGCTATTGCTGTGTTTCCGTAATGATTATTGTGACAAGCAGTGAATAACGATTACAGAGTATGTTTTTTTGCTGGGATGATGCTAAGTTTGTATTCTTGAACTGCGAGACCTACGGTGCAATATAGTACAAATTACTGAAGCGCTAGCAAATATATGTTAATACTATTACTAGTACTACTACTACTATTTACGCTGTTCATTGAATACACTAATTATTGAAATCGTTTTTAACCCTAGAACACAATGTTGCATTAAGATTGGGTAAAAATTGCCTCGTATTGTGGGGTTTATTACAAAACAAACAGGATTGGCCGCTATGTCTATTCAGGGGGATATAACTATTGTTAGGGAGGCTAAAACTGGCTGATAATCTAACATAATATTGATGAAATGCTCTGTAATATACGACTGTAATGATGTACGGCACGGTAATGTATGACAGTAATGGTGGACGGCGCTGTAATGTAAGACAGTAATGATGGACAGCATTCTAATGTAAGACAGTAATGATGGACAGCACTCTAATGTAAGACAGTAATTACGAACATAAAGAACTGAGTGGCCTAAAGAACTTTTTTTGAGAGCTGCTCAGCGGATGCCATAAAGAAGGACTTCTTAATACAATCCTGACAGTACACTGGAAAAAACCTCAAGATACACTTAAAATAATAGCATTCGAATGTATGACAGTAATGATGGCCTTCACTGTAATGATGGACGGCACTGTAAGACTGTTATGATGGCCGGTGCTTTAATATATAAGTGTAATGACTAATGATTGACGGCACTGTAGTAAATGATCCCAATGACAGACAGCACTGTAATGTAAGACAGTAATGCTGTACAGCCCCTGTAACAAGTGCTGTACCACAACAGGAGCAGCTGCTGCAGCGCTGCCTGCAGGTGCGCGCGGTGCAGCGGCGGCTGCTCACCAAATTCAAGGACAAGAACCCGACTCCGCTCACCAACCTGGACAACCTCCTCGACGGCATGTATAAGCAGGTCCTCCACATCACCGACCTCATACAGGCGAGTGTTGCTACCACTCGACTATCTATTCGTGTGGCCATGGCATTGAATTCATATTTTGCTTACAAATACAAAACGACGGTCTGATGATTCGGACGACTGAAGTTTTTGAAAAAAATTATTCATGTGTGCTGTTGTTGGTCTATGAAAAGGAACTTTTCTGAAACTTGTCAGCTCTTTTACTTCCGTTATTGTAGGGGCATTCTTATTTCATTACAAATTTTTCCCCCTCAAACACTGCCTGTTATTGCCTGCAAGTTCGGTAGTCTTAGTAAGCTTGAACACTTGTGACGAAAAACGATAGTTGTATTTTGTTAGGCAATATAGATGTCTTTGTCACAAGTGAGGAATAAGGATGGTTCTTACGTGCTATTGAGTTCAGAATTGAATCTAAGTACCGTTATTGAATATATCCTAGAGAAAATTATAGTGTCCAACTCATCAATTCGTTGTGAAAAAGTGATTTTTGGTGCAAGTGAGTAAAAGATGAGGAATTTTCAAGAATTGTTTGATGAGATCTTGAAATACTAATTTAATCAGCCTTTAAAAGGTCCATAAGTTATGGGCTGCTGCTAAAAATGCTGAACTGGCGTCAAGAGGTGAGGTAAACTTCCTAATTGTCTCGACGCAGCCACGCAATATTGTGTTGCTTGTAGTAGTGAAGAGCTAACCTGCCACCGTCTGGTGTAGCTACACGGTCTTTATTTTGGACAGGTTTCAGAACCTCGAATCTAGATTTATACCTCGACATCCGAACCTAGATTCATACCTCGACATCCGAACCTAGATTTATACCTCTACATCCTAACCTAGATTTATACTCTACATCCTAACCTAGATTTATACCTCGACATTCGAACCTAGATTTATACCTAGACATTCGAACCTAGATTCATACCTCGACATCCGAACCTAGATTTATACCTCGACATCCGAACCTAGATTTATACCTCGACATCCGAACCTAGATTTATACCTCGACATCCGAACCTAGATTTATACCTCGACATCCGAACCTAGATTTATACCTCGACATCCGAACCTAGATTCATACCTCGACATCCGAACCTAGATTTATACCTCTACATCCTAACCTAGATTTATACCTCTACATCCTAACCTAGATTTATACCTCGACATCCGAACCTAGATTTATACCTCGACATCCGAACCTAGATTCATACCTCGACATCCGAACCTAGATTTATACCTCTACATCCTAACCTAGATTTATACCTCTACATCCGAACCTAGATTTATACCTAGACATTCGAACCTAGATTTATTCCTCGACATCTGAACCTAGATTTATACCTCTACATTCTAACCTAGATTTATACCTCTACATCCGAACCTAGATTTATACCTCTACATCCGAACCTAGATTCATACCTCGACATCCGAACCTAGATTCATACCTCGACATCCGAACCTAGATTTATACCTCGACATCCGAACCTAGATTTATATCTCGACATCCGAACCTAGATTTATACCTCGACATCCGAACCTAGATTTATACCTCGACATCCGAACCTAGATTTATACCTCGACATCCGAACCTAGATTTATACCTCGACATCCGAACCTAGATTTATATCTCGACATCCGAACCTAGATTTATACCTCGACATTCGAACCTAGATTTATTCCTCGACATCCGAACCTAGATTTGTACCTCGACTTTGTATTAATTTTGTGCGGTTCTAATAGTATATTTTTTTGTGTAGGAGGAACTGCACAGAAATAATTTAATAACTGAGCTATTCCCTTGTGAAATCAGAGTTGAAGATTTGTGTCCCATCCTGTGTAATATAAATTATCACGGAGAACAATTCCTTCTCAGAATAATGTTAGAGAAATCTAACAGGTATGTATGCCGGTATGCTCTATGTGATAAGAGAATGAATTTTATGTTCTCAACTTGTACTGGTAACTTCAATAACTTCTTTTTGCCTGAACATGGCACTTTTATTTTCAATTGGTTGTACGGTCGAGTGGCTGGCAGCTGTTCTGCATCATGATTTCTATGATAACCTGACGCTAGTTCCAGCTCGATAACGTTGATTGTAATAGTGATGAAGAGTCAAAAAATTCGCAATGTGCAGTCATATAATAGTAATGAAGAATACAAACATTCACATTGTAAAGTTATTTAATAATGATGAAGAGTGCAAAAATTTGGACTGATAAGTAATTTTTTGCATTCAGGACAACACAGGGGCCCTGGAGCTGAGCGGCGCCCACTTGTCTTGCGTGGTGCAGCTCGTGGTGCAGTTGGTGCGCCTGCACTACAATCCCCCGCACCAGCACCTGCTTGCTGCTGCCCTGTCCCCTCCCATGCCGCCTCCTCAACAGTCGCAGGTCTGGCATTTGAGAGAGTCGCACTTACGAAGCTTGCTTGTGTCTTCCCAATGTAAACACTTACTTTATGCGATGAATTAGACGAAGCATTTTTCTTCGAGGAGTGTATGAACTGACGTACCCCTCTCGATTACTGAATGGCATAATGTAGGTATTGTATAAACTTGCCCTTGGCTCTTTGAAAATCAAATAATATTTCATGAATTCTATCAATGTATTAATTTGAGGTCAGTTTACGGATTGAGGTCCGTTTGTTTGAAGTAAATTTAAAAGTGTGCGTGATGAGAGATTAGGCTGCCAGGAGAGGGCCAGTAGTCAAGTGCACTCTTCTTAAAATAGCCTGAAATAAAAAAAACGTGTTTCAAATTTTTTCAAAGAATCTGTTGTGATTCAGGGCTGAATAGTTTGTACTAGTTTTAGTTAAGGTCACTTAGCGTAATTTAGTTCAGTTTTTATCTCTCTACGTCAACCTTTCTCTTCCTTGTGCGGCGAGTGACTCAGTCGCTCGTCTCGTCTACCTGCATGCTTTGGGTGCTTAAGTGTGAGTGTGTGGATCGTTTTCTTTCATGTGCGGTGCGAGGTGATTTTGCGACCAGTTATTCATCCAACATTCATATTTGCAGCTGTGGTAGCTCAAAAATATATGTTAAGTATTTTACATCTTGGAAGGTATTTCCCCCATAATTTCGAAAACGAAATTATTGAGTGCATACATTTATATGTCATTGGTGGTGGGATTTTCAAGACCGTCGAGTACTCTTGACAGTCTTGTAATTGAAATTATATTTCCATTAGTCAATTTGATATGATCGGATTATTTTTAACTCGAGGTTAAAACGTTCACATGGGATGTTTTTTACATTTTCTGCTCTACTTTATCCATTATACAGTCGAGTTAAGTAAGCGCTAACATTGCTGCGATTCTCTGTGCTGGATGGGAGGGATTTGCCGATATTTTGTGGCAGTAGTTACGGAAGTTGGCTCATTCAATCAATACTAGTTTGCCATTACAGGTGTCTTAATTTACTTCATTAATTGTGTTGATGAACTTTTATCTTAATTTTCCTAAGCTCAATTCTTTAATAGGCATTCCTTGACGAACGGACAAACTCCGTCCCTTTTATAAACTAATAAGTGAAGCAAAGTACCTTGATTCATAGAATATCATTCATTAATTGTTTTTAACCCTTTTTCGTCACAACAAAGAAGTGACTGCCACTCGACAACGAACTTCAAAGAACACATTAGGTCACAAATTTCACAAGGAACAAAATGTATTAGAGCTGTTTATCAAAGTGAATTTTGAAATCCCCTTTGACGATAAAGGGTTAAAATCATCGACCTAGCTACCCAGTGTGTGAGTTGCTGGATACATGTACCTATTGCTGAAGTTTAGAATGTGTAGCCAGTGGTGTTTCACAGGGCTGGGAGGAGGTGGTGGGGAGCTGCGTGTCGCACCTGCTGCGCACAGTTTGTGGGGATGGCAGTGACCCCGACTACCTCTCTCCTGCTGCGCTCTCCCAGCCGCCCGACACCGCCAAGCTCAAGAAGCTCATCGGCCTCCTTATCGACCGCATGACTAAAGGCAGCGGTAAAAATAATGAGCACATCAAGCCTGATGAGGCATTGAATGGTGAGGTATTTTGGCAAGCCATTGAATGTTATGCTTTGCTGATGATGATTGCATCAAGCCTGGTAATCTCGGTGATGAATGTTATGCTTCACTGTTGATCACATCAAGTCTGGTAATTTCAGTGAGGTAAAAAAAGAATTTCTCGTTGAGAATGTTAACAAAGTAAAGGCTTGGTTTGAAGCAGACGTTAAATTTAATGTATAGGTGCTTCTGGTTTAAATGGGTTGAGCGAAAGCAAACGCCGTTTCAAGAAGTGCTCGACGTTATGAAGAAAACCTGCAAGTGGTTATCATAACAGGTTGTGAATAAAGCCTGTTAGTGACAATCGTAATAAGCATTGGGAGAAATGTCTTTGAGTGCATCATCAGCATCACTGAATGAGATTTTTTGTGCTTCTACATGAGTCATCTGTTGTTTGATTAAATCAAATAAAAAACTATCTCACTCTTAAGCTTCCGTACTGAATTTGCACAAACTGTTGATGGTTAGCCATAACGATTGCGTGTTAAAATGGCTTTTTGACTCCTCATCCGTGAACCAATTTATTTTTCCTTTCACGAATTAGGTTTATAGAAATTCTAACATGTGTGATTAGCACTCCCAGGGGAACAATGTGAGGGCCCGAGCTGAGAGTTAGGTAGGCCTTCTTTTTGTTGAAATAAAATGCTTTTGTTATGTTAAGAATCATTTCATTTCGGTTCACTGCTGTCCTGTTTTTCAGCACCTCTGACTTTCTTCTTCAACTTTTAACTCATTTTATGAACTTCTTTCTCAACTTGCTGTTTCTATGTTATTTCTTCTGCATTGATTCCTCATTCTCTTATTCCCTAAATGGTGCCTTCCTCTTTCCTCTCCTCGATGCGCTCTTTTTTGTAGCGGGTAGGGAGGCTTGAACTAACTTATAATCTAATCTGCTGGGATCTCTAACACGGCTGGGGGAAGTGGTTCTTGGTGCATTTCATCGGCTGTTGTGTCACATTTCCCTGTTGGAACTTCAATGCGAGTAAAATGTTGTGTATTTTATCAAAATATGTAGCATAATTTTAGGAATTTAAAAAAGAGTTGTTTTTATAAGGAAGATGGTGCAAACTATGCTACGGAATGTGTTGCATGAATACCAGCCAAAAAAAATATTTGCTGTAAAGTTTGAGTGTCGAGTCCTCATTTGGGCAAGCTAACGTCTTATGGTCTTGCAATCACCCTATGAAACGGAAACTGAAATTCCCACAGAATTCCTACTTAGGTATTTATTTATTTGTATTCTTTTGAGATGATTGCTTTGAATCTAGAAACAATTGTATCCTAAATACATAAACATGATGCTTAAAGTATTTTTGAAAAAGAATTGTCTGATACCCTCGGAGTAATATTTTCTAGATGTTACATTTCTGTATTGATTAGAGTATCGTGGTAATTGACTGACCATGACATTGTCGTCTTATAAAGAATTAACAATTTGCAGGTTGTGTTAAGTGATTATGAAATTGGTGATAACGAAATTGGTGATAATGATTAAACGGGGGAAAATCTTAGTGTAGGGAAATATTAACAGCATAGTCCTGCAGTGAAACTATTCCAATGCTTCACGCGTTGAAATGGAGCAATGTTATTAGTAGCCATCTACTTGAGCATCATCGGCATGTAAACTTTGTTATTCAATACTGTCAATAATGTTCGTGCTCAGGTATTCCACAGAGAAGGGAAATACGATTGCATTGGTATAGCTAGTACTATGCCGTATAATTGTGTCTTTCTTTATTGAAATGCTCTATCTGTGGGTATAAATGCTCGAAAGAGGAAGATGTGGATCTCAAGCTTGCTTGAGTTTATATTGAAATAGGTTAGATATTTTTTGTTTTGTTAGAGACCATCTTTTTACGTTTGCCCTGTTATTCAGCTCGTGTTACGTTCTCATTCAATTTTATCTTGTTTCATAAACTTTCTTATTAACTTGTTTCTATATGCAGGGGATCTTGTATGGTTTTTGTTCATAGATCCTCCGTTTCCTTAATTCCACACTTGATGATGTCTTCCTCTCCTTAAAACACCTATATTGTGGTCAGGGAGTCATAAACTAACACGTCTAATCCGAGCTATTGAAGCGCTTTCCTGTTTCCATCCAAAAAAAAAAGATTAGCCTAAAACTTCTGGAGGGGAATATTGAGCCTCGATTGATTCTTGTTTTTCATAGGCATAATTTAATTTGAACCTTTTGCATCTGTGAGAGGGTGAGGCAGAGTGAGTAAACAAGTATCAGATCAGTTTTGCACATCTAGTTTAGGAAATAATGCTGCACGGTGTTGTATGAACTTACTCCTAAAGTCCGTCGAAATGACTAGCTTTATTCCATCAATATTATAATTTAAAAAAATGAACTGAACAAAACTTACTTTACCGTATCTACATTTGACTCTCAAAATATTGAATTTCTTCTCAACGCCTCCGGGGACGCTCGTACATTCGCTTAAATCAAACGTGAAGTCCCATCTCCTAACGCAAGATTTGTGTTCACGTTGAACAGATGAGGAAGTAGAAGAGGAACGAGATGACAGCTTGGCGGGTGATCTGGTGGACGTGCCGCTGGGGTCCAAGTTAGGGGAGGACAGGGTGCGCTCTGCCCGCATCAGGTGGGTGGCTGCGTGTCGTCGTGGTGGTTGAGGATGTGCTTTATTTCCGGCACAGACTGTTATCATCCCAACCCTAATTGAACGCCGGTGATTCCATGTCGTGGTGGTCGAATTTGATTTCTGGCACTGTCATCATCATTGAACGCCGGTTATGTACCTAATGGAAGTAAATAACATAATTTACTAAGTCATTGATAGCAAACGCTTAGATCTGAGGCTCAGAGTTTGAGGTTTAACTTTACTCCCATTTAGAATATTTTATGGTAAAATGTGCGTAAGTACTGTACGAGTGGAAATAGAAAAATTATGAATGATTAAATATTTGAAGAAAAGTATTTGAACATAAATGCGTTGATTAAAATTAAGGCTAAAAAATGTTGTTATGCTGTAGACAAATGATCGACCATTGACCGTAGTTATGAAGACCAGGACGAGAGTGTGTTTGTAAAGGCTAAGTTTGGAAAGTAGCATTTTGAAAATGGGGCGTGTAGGCACTGTTTAGCGATGAGGTGTGAATGCTTACAGGCATTTGGTAAACCAATGTTTGAGTTAGTGATCAAAGAGAGTATGTAGGTTTATAATGAATACGCAATCAGTAATGTTGAAATAATTTGAATATAAGTGAGAGATAAAATTTCGGAACGCCTAGCAAAAGTGAAGTGACGAGGCCTGCAATCGGCGAGGAAAACCAGAAGCCAGTACATAAGCGAGCCAGAATACGAGGAAAATGGCCCTAGATGAATTGAGGAAAAAGATGGCTATGAGAAATGTAGTTTGATGATGTGAAATGGAGCTAGACTAATGGCGCAACAAGAGCACTGTATGGTGGTGTTTGCGAGGCTATAAATGATGAGTGCCAGTGAGTGACAAAACGTTTGTCTCAGCCGCTGTGGCTTGACACTTCGTCTTTGCTACCAATGAACCAAAATTACTGTGGACCACCTAGTAGCACAGGTAAATCAGCAGGCTATATCGTTGTCTTCCTTATCTATACCAGATGGTAGAGGCATCGACTATATTGTCACTCAACTGTCCTACTGATTGCAGGCCAATTTTAAATTTTTGTTACTAGATTTAACCTGCTTGTGAACCCCTTCCCAGCGTCGAACAAGTGAATTATTGTGGAAGAAAATACTGACACAGTTCTGACTGCATTGACCAATCTAAACCAAGTATTACTAGCAAAAATCGTGTATTTTGAGATCTGTTCACGGCAGGTCTGCTCGAGAGCTGTCCTCCAAGGGACGCCGGCTGTCCAGGACTCCGAGCGCGCAACCCTCACGTTACGATGAGCAGCCGGAGCAGATCATCGAGGAGGCAGAGGAGCAGCCGCCTGATGACGGTCGTGACGATCAAATGCCTACCGTTGAGGAGGAACCTCCGAGTGGAGAGGAGTCTCCGGATAATGCTAACGAGAGTGAAAATGAGGATGACCAACAGCAGCAAGAAGAGGAAAATGAAGAAGGTAAATTATCGTAACAAGGAGCGGAAGATAGGCAATAGATTCAGGTTAGTTAGATTTATTTATCTCAGGCTATGGGCAGTGGTGCTTGCTGAGGAATACTGTTAGGCAACCTCAGCTATAGATAGGTCAGGGTATCTACTAGGTAGTAAAGTAGTTAAATTTGACAAGTAGTTAAAAAGAAAGTAACACGTAGTAAAAATTTGCCTCAGGGGTCTACTTTACCCATCAAGGTAGTAAAAAATTGTGAAGGGAGATAATTCGCTGAAAATTGGAAGTAATGTACGTACATATGTTTAAAGAGTATGAAAATTTTTAACAAATTTTTTCTCCCAGAAACAGAAGTTTGCCGCAGTTTATGGGAAATATTCCTGTAAGGAGATCTGACAATTCCCCAATGTTCACTAGTTTCCAGTCGGTTTATTTTTTTTGCATGTGATGAACAGTTTCTCTCATAACTGAAAGATGTTAAAACAGGGCCTTTGCTAAACATTTGTTGGAGTCCATTTAATGGGGTACATTAAGAATTTGTATGACTTTTTTTACAATTATGCATTGACTGCTTTATTTAGTATCAAATATTTTATTTAGCATTTTAAGTATCCAGAACTTGGAACTTTTCTGAACCTTTGTTATTGCGTGTATTGTTGAATCAAACTACTCATTATAGGCCGATTACTTAACATCGGGACATTTGGACAACATTCATTTTGTAAAAATAGGTAGTAAATATTTTGCTGTCGAAGGTAGTAAAAAGTAGTAAAATTTGGAAGTGAAATATCTGTAGACGCCCTGTAGGTCTCATTTTTCTGCACCTCTACTCTACTTTCTTCTTCAACCTTTATCTTGTTTCATGAACTTCTTTCTAAACTTACTGTTTCTATGCACCTAGTGCTTAAATTCTGCGTTCCCTCAAGTAAATACTTGATCGTCCTTCTCTTGGGAATGCCTTTGTTGCGGTTATGGAGGCTTAAACTAACATTTACTATAATTGTAGTGTCGTTTCTTTCGGCACTTCTCGAGGTTTGGTAGCTGAAGCTGTAACTTCAGTTCCCTTAGCCGAATACTAAGGAGAAGGATAAGGATACGCACAGCAACGTTCCTAATCTTGTACTGGTTAGATCGGTGACCAACCTTCCTTAAAACTAGTCGTGCCCGGAAGTCAAACAAAAACTTTCCGGTGCTCGTAAAGGTCGTAAAGGCAAGGCGCCACAAAGGACTTCCGTCGGCCAGTTCCGGCGGTTAAGGACGCTTTCGGCGCTGAGACATGCGAAACCAAGCGCGATAAGAAATCCGGCGACGCCTGCCATGTGGGGCTCACTCCGATATACGACAATAATCTGACATTGAGCATAAAACTGCCCTCGTTATTGGAACGTTTTTGCTGCAGACTGGGCTTCTCATGCAGAATTTTATAGGAAACGTTTTACAAAGTTATTGTATTAATACGTTAAGATATGTGGAAGTTCTGGCTTTTCTTTGCCAATATCAAAACTCGGTGTGCTGTATCTCTGTGCTAGTCCCCTCAGGGGGATACAACTGTTGTATCTATGGGAATTAGCACTCCCAGGGGGATTATGTGAGGGCCCGAGCTAAAGGTTAGGTAGGCTTCCTTTTTGTTGAAATAAAATAGGATTTTGTTTTGTTACGGGCCATCTTTTTTCGGTTCACTGCTGTCCTGTTTTTCAGCTCCTACTACTTTCTTCTTCCACTTTTTCTTGTTTCATGAACTTCTTTCTTAGCTTACTGTTTCTGTGCGCCCTGTGCATAGATTCCGCTTTCCCTCAACTCCATACTAAATGGTGCCTTCCTCCTTCCTCTCTTAGAACATCTTTGTCGTGGTTAAGGGAGGCTAAAACTTTCTTATATAATAATATAATAAAATCTCTGTGCTAGTTGTGCTAGGAATAGCTACACCTCTTTTATGTCTTGTTCGCAAATAGGTATGCAACTGTCATTGTGGCAGTATTGAAGGAAATTGACGTTTGCAAGAATTAGGCAAGCGTCGCATCAGAACTGCTGGGTGATGGTTATATGTACATGCTTGTAAAGCGGACCAATAGCAATCTGTCGATTGCCGTGCCAGAATCATTTATCTTCATTCCATTAAGATTATCAAGTTTTATCCTCACCAACATATGGAAGGTGATAACCTCCCAGGGGGATAAAACTATTGTATGGATGGGAATTAACACTCCCAGGGGTGAAATGTGAGATCCATAGCTCAAGGTTAGGCCATGCTTTTGTTGAAATCGAACAAGTTTTGTTTTGTCATGGAGCATCGTTTTTCGGTTCACTGTTCTGTTTTTCAGCACTTGCCAATTTCTTCTCAAGTTTTTACCTCGTTTCAAAACATTCCTTTTTAATTTACTGTTTCTATGCGCTGGGAATTTTGTATGGGAACAACACTTGGTGCATTGATTCCACGTTGTGCTTACTGAATGGTGCTTTTCTCTCTCTGGAACGCTTTTACTGTGGTTAGAGAAGCTTTACTTATATAATCTTGAAAGTTGATGAAGTTTAACCCTGTGTCTGCTACTAGGGTATTTTTTCCCCTAATTCTGCTCCAAGTGCGTGGTTCATGTTAAAGTTTCATTCCGATTAATTATTTTGTATGAATATCGATCAACAAGCTATTTTAACTGTTCAGCTGGGCTGTTCATATATCGTGAACCAGCAGTTTGACGATATTTTGTATGTAAATAGTAGAATTTTTTCAATTAAACCTCAGAAGATTAACAACACATATTCGTTAACTCCAGGTGACTAACGCTTGAATAAAAATCTGTTTTTTTTGGCAGCTGGGGCGACATATCGCATCGCTAAGGATGCTCTGGAGTCGTTCAAAGAAAACGAAGCTGACAGTAGCGATCAGCCGAACAGCAATACAGCCCAAGTAGAGAACAATGATGAGAACTCTGAAAGAAAAACGGACGAAGAAAAAGTTCGATCCCTCAAGTCAGCCAAAGGAGCAGTGATCGAGAGCCCTGCTGTTGACATCTTCGGTAATCCAGAGCAAGACGACGAGGAAGCTTGGTGATGAAATCTAGTCTTTGGACTCCTATTTAGTAGATACAATTTAACTCATTTGCGCGCGTTTAGCATTACGAGGAAGTGCTTTGTGGTTGAACCTCAAGCAAAATTTGTTGTTTTTAAATGTTCGCATAAACCTACGTGTGTCCATGTAAAAATTTTTAAAATAAAACCACACGCTCACTCTTGGGCATAGTTTACGTAATTATGAAGCATTTCTACAATAATAGGGGACATGGAATAATTAGCTTCACCTTGAACATACTGTTTCGTAAAGCCTTTATCTTCTTACATTGCCCATGCCCAGCACATATCTTCTTAATGCCCACAATGTTCTCACCCACCCTAAGAAATGCATTCATGGTTTTTTAATCTACGATAATGCAACTAACCACTATTATCAAGCCACGTTTTGAGCAGCGGTGACTCGAGCCATCCCATTCGAGCCTAGATCTCAGGGAAGGATATGCCATATTGCATTAGCTTTGCATGGGGCCGGATTCCGTTCAGGCGCGGGATGATCAAGCGGTACAGCTCGCAGCGTGAGTTTCAGTCGACTAAGCCACGCCACATGATAGCTCGTAGCGTGGCAAAGCCACCTACTTGGTGTACCCAAGAAGGGAACTTATAAGTACTTACAAAGCCAGATGTTCTGCTATATTGTTATTGAAAATCCGGCAACAATTAAGTATTGTGTCACAAATGATAGTTGTCCTATGTCAAGTACTTCTGTGTTATTTTAAGTGTTGCGGACACGAATAATGTCGTTATTTAATGCAAGTTACAATTATATATTAATTTGAGTAGGTCACGCAGTCTTTTGTTGATTGTGATTCCATCTAGTCAGATATTTTTATTTATGAACATTGAATATTTATGAGCACGTGATAGGTTGTATTTGGCATAGATACATCGATCGTACTTGACGCAGTGAAACTATTTTCAATTAAAATGTGGTAGCTTTCTCAGCCCTAAAGTAGCGACAGATGTCATGTTTGCCAGCAAGTATTTAAATGGAGCATCACTGGCATGTGAAGAGCTACCTGAAGGCAAATGATGCTCATGTGGTTAGGGACCAGTGCTGAATGTAATCGTCACATCTGAGCGGCAGTTGCTTCGCAAAAGCGAAAGGGTTCACATTTGGATCATCCAGTTGTTATTTCCCTAAGAGATTTCTTTCTTCTCTATCGTGTTATTTTAAATGTTTTCAGTGAAAATTTCACATGGAGCAAATAAGGGGGATGAAGAATTTTGATCTCCGTGATAAAATTAACCATCTCGCGAGGCCAGAACATTGAGAAACTTAGTCATTACTGACGCCGAAGCATCGACCACTCCGTCCAATGTGCGCTGTGATAATGACGGGGCAGTTATATTTAGTGATGTCAATTGTCAAGTTAAGTTTCGTCACTGGTCTGTGACCAATTATTTATGCACGTTACTGATATTAGGTATTTGTAGTCGTTCAGTTGCGTACTATTTATCTCAACGAATTTTATATATTCATCTCTGAACCACGCACTTTATTCGAGACTCATAAATTGCATGAGTGTGAAAATACAGCAAAAGGTATGTTATTCGTACCGCTGCAGTTCTCACATTCCACTTCACTGACAACTATTTCAGTAATCTCGAAAATTGCTTTCCCAACATTCATCTAAAATATTGTATCAGAGCGTTACTTATGCATGTGTCACTCCTCTGTCGTTTCCACCTTTACAACAAATAATATTCTTTGGCTGTCTTTTTTTTACCCTAATTTTAGCTAAAAACGGATCAGAAGTTGTACTAATGAATGAAGGAATGTAGGATCTACGGTTTTTTACTATTAAGCTTTTATGGGTTGGTATTCAGAGTATGCAGTCACAACATGCCGAACGTAAGAAATGGGTCAAATGAAAATCCTTCTTAGCAGCGAAAGCTTCTTTACTTCACTTGAACACCTGCCAAACTAGCTGCTCTCACCACTCCCTTGCCCGGCACCGCCATAGGCACACCTCTGCAGGAAGAAGTTATGGAAAACAGTTGTTACATTTCTAATTCGAGTTGATCTTCGACTTGCCATAAGTGTATTTTGGTGATTTAAATTTAAAGAAAATGAGGCTCACCAGTTCATATTTCAAGCCAAATGCTACTTTTAGAATAAAGTTCACGGCTAATAGAAACTTTCTAATTAAAGCGACACTATATTGGAAGAGTATAAGGATATTGAACTAATTTTAAAAGAAAAATGAGCTTCCCTAGCCTTATTAGGCTACGCCCGCCCTAAACGATTTTTGGTTCATGCGCTTACTTCATTCCTTTTTAGGCACATATCAGAAACGTTTTTGGCTCCTTCTTCCTAGTGAGGTTTCAGATTTCCTACAATAAAATGCTTTACATTTATCGTTGAAAATGAAAACGCACAAACCGCTTAAATTAAGATCATTCTGATATGCCCTATCTTCTGACAAAAAATAACATTACGGATTGTGTAGACTGATACACAGCTAAAAAAAAGTGCGAAACTATAAGGCAATCCCTACCAAGCAAACTTGCTTCTACTCTACTTTTCGCGCTTTTTTACAGATGCGTCCCCAAATTAGAAATTGTATCAAATTGCAAGTTTAGGCCTCCCAGAAATTGTAGGAATAATTCTGGAATACTTCAGTCCCAAAAGTTAATATCTCAGTTCGTACTTCACCTATGACGCGTTTGGTAGAAGAACGACTTGAGCGCCAAAAATTTGAATTTACAGATTTTTGTCGCAAAACGCGTAGAATATCAAGAAAAGTCTCATCGTCATATATCATTGCTGAATTTAAGTATTTATGTGAAAATAGGTGCTTCTACTTTTCATAAACAAATGTTGAAACGTGGCTACTCGAGACAAAAATTTTTTTCTAAATTCTAAACCTAATTATGTTTCATGTGATTTTGATTTTTCCAGACTAGTAAATCGACGTGCACAAACATCATTGTTGTTCACTGAATTCCAACATCTTAAAAATTTAATTTTGTAGCCACCCTTCAAATATGACTGGAAGACAGAGAACAAGAACAGCGGACAAGTGGAAAAGAGAAGCATATTGTGAGATTATATTTACTGCATTTAAAAAAATAATCATACTCTTCCATTACACGATTATTAAACCCCATTTAAAGACTCAAAGTTCTTTTAATTGCAAGGAAGTACCTTTACGCCTCAAACACTTTCCCTCCCACTGTGGAAAACGTTTAAAATGGCGCTTACGTTGTTCTTCCACTGAACGCGTCATTTACGAGTGACCACTTCTTTTCGCAGCCTACCATCATAAGTCACTGGACAAGATGTTTGCTGCTGCTGGATGCACATGTGCATCCGGCGGTCTCACGTTAAGTTAGGTTGTAAGTAGTAAAGTATAAAAAAAACTTTCCTGCTCAAAAAAAATTGCATCTTTAGAAGTATGAAAATGAAGTATTAGAAGTATGAAAATGTAATAGCATGATGATATTTTACCCCGTATGCTTAAATCTCTTCTAAAAAAGATGTTGAAATTATATCAAATGCTGTTCATTCACACAGGTACGTGAATAAGCAATTTATCTGGTGGTAAATCGGCAGTGAACGTGGTAAAAAGAAAAAATGCTCCAGAAAGAATACTCACTTGAAGACAGCGACTCTCTCCCCATTGGTCTGCAAGTCAGGAGCGCAAGCCTCAAATATCTTCTTCTTGGGGTTGAGCACAGCGTCAGGCTGGCGCGGGTAGCCTTCAAAATCTACGAGGTCTCCGGGAGCGCTGCCTTCTGGTGGTGTCAGAATCTCCACCTGCTCGCACAAACGGGTTGCGCCGTCATCCTAAATAGTGGAACACTAGAACACAGTGGAGAAAAAATAAAACATGTAAGGAGTTGAATTGGATTCATGAGAGCTTCTGCACATTTATACAAAAATGGTACAGGATTTACAAAATTAATGAACATACGAATACAACACAGAACAAACGTTTTATCATAATTGATTCGCACATTTAAAATACTTGACATTGTTAGTCTTCAGAAAGATAGCAAGAATTTTCCCAATGAGAGTAACACACAAATGAGCCCAAAGCAACTATAAACCATGCTTCTGTGTCGCGCATTTTCAGGCATAGGATGGACTAGACTCCTGCCATCACAGCTCAGTGCATCTTTGCTTACGCGGTTGCAGTATATAAAGAAAAGAGCTAAAAAAAACACTAATATCAGTTTACTCTGCGTACTTGTTTAAGAAATCCTACACGCGGCAGTAAAATTGTTCATGCTTATCCTTCTATAACTAAGACAAAGTCACTTATTGACTTTAAAAATGGAACGCAATCTAAAAAAAATACTCACTATAGCTGAAAAAGAAATAGTTCTTACTTTAGCAAAAATAGATCCATAGCTATCCTCAAGGCTTTCACAGTTGTCCCTACAAGTCTTAGAATCGTAAGTTTAAAAAAATAATAATTCTGGGCATTGACATTTTAAGCGAATTTTCCGCCGTAAGCGCAACTTATATTTAAAAAAATGCAAACAGAACATTTTCATAAATAGAAAAATAGAAAAATCTGAGGGCCAACATTTAGAATGGACAGTTCTCAGTAGCAAACTGAGAGGTGGCGCTACCTTGTCAGGAGTGGAGGCGCACATGACCATGGCCTGAGAAGTGACGCCCCGCATCTTGGCGGGCTTGAGGTTGCAGAGCACCACGACGAGCCTGTTCTGCATCTGCTCCAGCGGCACGAACTTCACCAGCCCGGACACCACCGTGCGCGGCGCCTCCTCGCCACAGTCTATCTGTGGAGCACATACATTTAAAACCCGTTTTAACTTTCTACTGTTCAATTTTTTGTGCTCACTGTACCATTATTACAAATACCGCAATCAGACTAGCACTGGCATCACGTCGTCACCGACATCAAAATCAGTAAAGAACCACCATTTGGCAATGCACTTCAAAGAGAATATTTGAGTATAAATTTGGCAAGAAATAAAACTATAAAGCTGTGAACCACCTGGTCTTAGAAAATGAACCATGGGCAAAAATAGGTAAAAATGGACGATGGGCAAAAATAGGTAAAAATGTAGAACGTCAAGCTGGACACGTCTGCCAAGTAAGGAAGAATATGAGACATATTGCCCTTACAGCTAAAATAAGAATTATGAACTACATATAAGGAATCCATCATTTTTCTATACTATATGTAAACAATGACCAAGTTGAACTATTTTGATGGCAGATTGTCAAATTCAGTGAACTACTTCATTAATTTTGGTCCAACAACCCTATTCATTAACCCTGATCTTAAGCCGCCTGATAAGCAATTGAGTTCATTAATGATTTAAGCCAACATTTATTTTAGTGGTAAGTAGATCTACTGGGTTCACACGTTCAAAATTGACATAAAATTAAATCAGAAGACAGACCCAACAACATGGAAATGCTAAAAAAACACCCCCACTTTATTGCATAAATGCAGCAATTAGGAAAACCTATAAAAGATTTAAAAAGTTGAAATAACACGAGAGGCATTGGAAAAGTTTGTCTTAAAAATGTGAGGTAAAATCGTCGAGTCTAGCTATGTGAGCAATGAAAGATAACATGGGTGTGTAGGCAGATATTTTCTCTCAATGTCATAGGAATAAAAACATAAGACCCTTCAACATTGATTCAGTATCTGTTCTCCCACTCCCTAGGGCTCGATGTCATTATGTAATCGCGTCAGGCTAAGTCGCTTATTCACAACACACTTCATCAACACGTCATAACAAACTCATGAATTCCTAGGTACAGAAGCATTTCAAACATCAATATTTCCACGGACAGAGAACCTTAAACATTTCAAAAGTCATTACTTGTACAGAAATAAATTCAAGAGTCACAAGACTATTTGGCAATAATAACTAGTGCAACTATAAAATAAAATTCTGCCCTTGATTGCTTAACAACATAGGGGAACTGCAAGCAGTCCCATTTCTGCACTGAACAAAAATATATACAGTAAAATTCCAAATATTCATACCAGGTAATTTCAAGGAGTCAAACAGAAGTTCACCAAGACGACGGACTCCGGTTTGTGATGGAAGAAAAAACAGATACTAATACTCTTCAAGGGGTGAAACGCACTTCACAATACCACAGCCCACACAATAGAAGATATTAATGAATGTGCAACGTCCAGTATTTCAGCATACTGACTAGCAACGGTCTGCCACTCAGCAAGGAGTTCTCTCTTCCTACGATACAACCGCGTTGCTATCAACGGCCTACCAAGTCTCAGGTAAAATAAAAATTTAAGCATAAATATCATAGTCCTTAAACTATGCTAAAATAGACGCATCTAAAAGTAGGATTTGAGTACCTTCTTTACATAAAGGGCCTCTACTTAGGGTGTTTTTGTTCTGTTGGGTCTCAGATTATACATAAATATTAGCATTACCAGACGATGCTAAAATGAACACATCAGCAAGCAGGCCGAGGCACCGTAAAAGCTCCACATAAAGGGCTTCTACATAACGTGTTTCATGCCACTACTACTGTTCTTTTGAGCCTCGAATTAATTTCAGCATTACCAGATGATGGTAAAATGAACTCATCTGCGACCAGGCTGAGGCACCGTACCTGCTCCACATAAAGCGACTCAGCATCAGGATGCTTCTCAGCCTTTATGATGCGCCCCACTCTGAAGTCCAAGCGGCGCACATCCACAGGAACGTCATCCTCACCAGCCTTCTTAGCATTACCTTCGTCTTTCTTGGCTGCTTTCTCTTTCTTTGGCTTCTTCTCCTGCTAGAAGTTGTTCAAAATGAGAAATATGAGTTCGTCCTAGTTGTACTGTACTGATCAATTGAACTCAGACAATATCAAACTGAACAAGAAAATCAATCTCGCACCATAAGAATGGTACATTCAAGCAACGAAAAAAGTGGAAATGTCAAGCAAATGGATTAGAAGGCATTACTTGAAAATATAAGTACATCGGAATCATGCTCAGGCCAGATATAAAATAACTGAATAACTGTTCATTTAGAAAGAAGTTGTATACTTGAAAATCTACATAATTCTAGCGAGATAATCTTCTACAAAGAAAAGAAGAAGATCATTCAGTCCAGCTATCATTGGAGAAATTCATTACATAATTGCAAGTCACCAGCCAGGGTTGCCACAGAGTTTGAAAAATTTTATACAAGGACAATTCAAGGATATTTCAAGGACAAATATTTGAAATGCAAGGACATTTTTTAGGGGGTGTAAATAAAAAGTCTGGATTTTTTTTTAAATGATAACCCCTACCATATTGCCGGATGAACAAAGATCTTGACTATTTACTTTGCTGTTCAGAATTAAAATTTCATAAAAATTTCTAAATTAAAATTATTGTAGGGTAAATAAAATATAACTATTCATGAATATTATATATGGGAAAATAACCATAGTAAGATCTTTGTTTGGATGGGGAATGGCACATATTTTTTCCATTGCATCTTTATTGAGCTGAATTACATGACATAATGATGTGGAGAACAATATAGTCAAATGTGAAAAGACGTAAATAATCATTACGAAAACATAAAATTTTAGCTACTTAGATCCTTCAAAAAATAAATTGAAAAATAAATTCATCTTCAGAGAGAAATAGGAATTCTACACTCTACATGTCTATTAGACTACCTAGTGTAATGTTATTTTACTTCATCCGACCTTCCACAGTATGAAGCGTTTCTTCAAGTCCTTTGATATTGCTATCTTCTGTATCAATTTCTTCCG
>JACJUY010007550.1:0-14728 GCA_014220935.1 Platorchestia sp. MABIK
CATCCGTTCTCATGCAGAGAAATGCGATCTTCCCGTGCGCTTAAACGATTTCAATGTAATTGCTTCTGCATCTGGTGTTATAAATCATGGTATTTTAGAATCCCTGTATATTTTAACGACAAAACCAGTTTTGAATGATACTCAGTCCGCTTTCCCTCTTCAGCTAGTTTTGGTTGTATTTGTAAGTTTTTAGAATGATGCAATTTTTTTTTTTCTTCATCGTCCAACATTTTACTTTGAATTTTACTTGATTTTGTGATTTTCTACCGACAGAAGTTGAGAATGACCTAACGGGTCGAAACGTTCTTCTTTTATTATTAGACTGTATTAATAAGAATGTTAAATTTAAAAGCTACTTTCTTTGCTCTTTTATTCATAATTCTATCACTTGTGTCCACTTTGCTTCCTTCAGATTGTGCCTTCTTTGCTATATCTTCTTTGTCTGTTCTTCCTCCACTGTTTCTATGCGCAGGGTATTTTGTGGGGGTCTGACATTTTTGTTCATAAATTTCACATTTTTTCAGTCTTAATAAAATGGTTCGTTTACGTTACTTTCTTGAGATCGCCTTTGATGTCTCTAGGGAGTCTCGTAATTAACTAGAGCAGGAGCGAAAACTCTTCAACACACTTCGCAGCATTATCTGATGTTTTCTGTCGCCATAGTTCTCAAATATCTCAAAAAAAAAGTTTGAACTTGATCTTGGTTAGAACATACAGGTAGCGTAGCCAAGTCGACAATAGAACTTTCGTTACCGGCTGTACTACTATGACAAACCTTTGGGCAATTTAAGCTCATTGATTCATTCAATTCATAGGGACGATGAAAATGAACAACAGCAAACCTCTTGAGACTAAATGCATTGGGGATTACAATGTTTGGTGATGCTGAATGCCACTGTAGAGGAAACAAGGTAGGTTCAAACCAGTTTTTTTCGTCGGTTGTGTGGGTTTGCTGACGTCACTGCAACAAACCAATGGCAGCGCTCATATTGCTTCTGGTAGCACTGCTACCCCCAAATCCGTCTCCACTATTGGCCTAATGACATGGCGTTTTGGTGACGTCATTAAGTTTGTTTGAAGTAAAGCCTTTCTATTGGCTAGCCGAACAAGAGGAGGTGTATTTTCTCCCATAGAAATGACCCTACCTTGTTTCCTCTACCGTGTCATTACAAAAATATGGACAAGTAATGATGCTTTTCATCATTACAGACACCAAGTAATGATGCTTTTACAGTGCGTGTCTGTCTTCTTATAACCGAGCCATCTCTTGGTACTACCCTCTAGTACCATGTTGTTTTCCTAGTATCGTATGTTGGTACAATTTGTAAGCACCATCTGCTACTGCTATCTGTCAGTACCATTTATTAGCACCATCTGTTAGTACCACCTGTTAATACAACCTGTAAGTACCAACATTTAGTGCCACCTGTGAGTACCACCTGTTAGGGCCACTTGTCAGTTCCATCTGTAAGTACCACTTGTCAGTTCCATCTGTTAGTAACACCTGTTAGTACCACCTGTTAGTACCACCTGTTAGTACCACCTGTTAGTACCACTTGTCAGTTCCACGTGTTAATGCCATCTTTTAGTACCATCTGTTACTACCACTCATTAGCACCATCTGCTAGAGGATAAAAATGAACGAACTTTCTACACGTGAATTGATGTCTCACAGAGCATGAGTGATTCATTTCTGTGGAAGAAGTAATTCCTCAAATATTGATGAGCTCAACTAATTGTGCAGGGCTTCCTATGTACGATAGCTGCGGCGGCCGCAGGGAACAACGCTTGAAACAACAACAAAAACAGCAGCAATTACAAGAGCAGCAGCAGCAACAGCAACAGAAGGCTTCTACTCGGCAAAATTCTCAACGACTCCCAAAGCAATCAAAAGAACTTTGCCCTGAGTCAGAACCCCAACTATACGGTGCTGGTGACTCGCAAGATGAGAGTGTGGAGAGCAGTTCCACGGCAGCTCTCGTCCTGGACACGCTGCCCAAGCCTGTGTGTGAGGCAGGCAGTGCAGCTTTGCCCAACAAATCGCTCCAGAAGCCAGCCAAGCCTCACAAAAATGACAAGTCGCACTCGGAAAAAGAGAAGTCTGTACCCAGAAAGTCTTTTGACTTTGCCAAGTCGCCCTACACAACTTCTACTCTCTTGAACAAGGTAACCTATCGTTATTGTATCATAAAATTGTTGCCATTTGTATCATTTACGGTTGTGGTCATAAAACGTTGGCAAGCTTTTTGATTTTGCGGGATTGTCTTGTGTCTGACCTCTACAGTTTATATTATAACATCCAGGAACCATTGCTATTATAGGTTCACTGCTGCATTTTGAGCAGCTGACGGGCTGTGAAGCTCATGAAGGTAGTTTTTTATTCATGTTATGTGGTTTGCATACGGCCATTTTGCTTGAGTGAGATGTGCATTTGTTGTTGTATTTTATCTTATCCCTTTTACAAATAATGTGTTCCTGAGGTTGAGTATTGTTTGTGAACACCAATGCTCTATTTACTTGGTATTAAATCGCATTGTACTGAATAAATGTGGCGTTTCCTTGGTGTGCTTTAATAATTATTTTATATCACCAGATGCTGCATTTCGGTCTGCCGCCAAACCACCAGCAACACAACGCAATCAACAGTCGGTCTTTACTTGGACGTACGCGAAACCGTTCCTTGTCACCTCCGCCATTACCCATGCGCACCCACCCTCCCCTCCAGTGCTCGACTCCACTGCCCTGTGCGGCAGGGGGCGGCGATGTTTTCAAAACCACCCTTCGTAGCGGCGACCCTATCACCAAGTCTGGTGAGGGTGCGAACGTGGCATCCAGTGTACCGTCCTCGGCCGCTGACTTAGGGAAGCGATCCTGCGCTAAAAACGGCAACTTCTTCTCCCGAAAACACGGCAAGAAGTCGAGCAGCACAGACGTCCCCGACTCGTCAGCCCGCGACAACGCCATCAACCAGCACCGCGCTAGCCAGTGCTATCGTGCGACTGAAGAACAGCCCCAAATTTCATCCGCACATGCAAGTTCCAGTAATGATGCAGGTCTCCACTTACGCACTAAACATGACATGGCGGCGTTTTTGAGAGAGGGAGGTGCAAACGTGAAACCTGTGAACCGCTTCCCTCCCACCCCTCTACCGAGATCTATACTTCCGCCGACGCCTTTCCCTCGCACCTTGCTCCCTTCTCAGTCAAATCCATATGTGAGAGTTCCATGGTGAGTCCACAATTCTTTTAAACGACTGTTCATAACTATCTAGTTGTTATTTTCAAAGCTGTGTTAGAATTTTATGGTGTCCTGCTGTTAACTGCTCATCATTACTGCATGTCGATGAAAAAAAATAAGAGTTATACAGGGTGCCCCATAAGTAAGGACCTTTTTTAAAATAATTATCGCAATAATAAAACTAAAAATGGTTGAGAGATTTGGTTAAGTTTAGTGGACGTTTTGGGCCGATCAGCAGCACTCGTTGCAACAAACTGAATTGAATCATCAGTTCGTATGGTCCGTGACCTGCTACAACGTAGTCTGTCTCCTGTTATTCCAGTTTCTCTGTATTTTAATACCAATTTTTTATGCAGTTCTTCGAAGGACTTTTTTCAATACTATCAATATTCCTATAATTAACTCCCCTGAACTGCAGTAACCAAACAATTACATCGGAAGTAAAGTTCCATTATGCTAAAGTTCGTTGTTTCATTGCGTAGTAACTATTGTGAGGGGTGAATTTTATGAATTTTTTAGGTAATGTGTTGTGATTGTCGGTAAACTTTACGCTGATAGATAACTTTAAAATCTCATCATTCATTCTAAATTAACCAAATCTCTTTACCATTTGTAATTTTATAGCTATAATATTTTTAAAAAGGTACCTTATGTAAGGGCCACCCTGTATTACAGTTGCCACCTGCTTGGTAGATTTTTAATCCCCTGTTGAAAAAATTTAGACCTTATTAGGGAAGAATATTTCCAAGAAACCTTTTAAGTCTTCATCAGAATCAATCCTTTTCCCATTCAATGAATTTTGCAGTGACTGAAACGAGTGAAAATCAAAGGGGGCTCATATCGATGGAATATGAAGGGTGGGCAAAACCTCCCATCCAAGCTGCAGTAAATTCTCTCGAGTAGTAAAAGCAGTGTGTAGCCTTTGAGTTATCATGGTGAAAACGCCTTTACGATTAACCATTTCCGACCGTTTCTGATGAAGAGCCACGCTCAACTTTTCCAGTTGACCACAGTAAATTTGTGAATTGATGGAGAAAGGAGTTAATGGAAGAAAACGCCTGTAAGCGCTCAAATGCAAGCAAAAAGGTTAGAACTTTTCTACTCATTGCATGCTCGCTGGACCAAATACAGGATTTAGAGAATAAGAATATAAAAACGATCTTTAGAACTTAGGAAAGATGACACTCAAAACACGAACGAACTTTTTGGCCAACCCAATAGAACGTCTATGCTCCATAGCTTTGCATTAGATATTCAGAGACTTTGAAATTTTGGATTTTTATTAGCCAGATTCTTGCTCACTGAAGTTGAGTCGTTTTATAGATAATCAGAATACGTATCATGCATGCATGCTAACTTGCCTTAATTGGCTGATTTTACCTAAACATTTGCTTTGGTAATTGCTTGATTCTAGTGAGCAGAAAATTTAGATAAAGGATTGAAAATTTTGGAAGAGTTTGAAAAAGTGTGGAATTGAAAATTTTACTTGGAAAGTTCCTCCTTATTAATGAAAATAGAAGTCGTAGTGAATTCATATCAACTAGCTAGACTCGTGAAAAATTCGTGTTTTATATAATTTAACCTAACCATAGCTATCCTAACCTTACTTATGCTACCTATTGCTAAATCGTCCTAACCTATCGTAACTTGACTTATCCTAAACAAACCTATCGTAACTTGACTTATCCCAAGCCAACCTAACGTATTCTTTCTCATCCATTAGCCTGTGAAATAATTCATATTTGCATAAAATTAATACGTTGTACAATATTCAAGACCCATGTCCCAGTCTCTGTATAATTTTCAAAATCTTGGACGATCAACTACTTATTGCGCGGCTATGCGTGAAAACGACAAGGGAAAGTATTCCGTGTAGTTCAATGAGTTTAATTTATTGTATCTATGGCACCTATTACTTTAATCTCTACCCAGGTGTCTGAAATGGGTACCGGTCTTTGACCGGGGGAAAGCGTCATGGCGTCCTGGTGTTAGTTCTAAGGCATTTGAAAAACCAATGTAAAAGGTGATATGTATCATGCTTCAATTGGAAATAAAGCATCCGTAGATGCCGATGTTGTTTTTAAAACAGCTTGAATAAATTGCCTCCTTGTGTTAAACCTAATTTATGCGTTTGTGATAATTGGGTGCGTGACGCATACCAGACCCCTCCTGAGTAGAGCCTGGATTTCTTGTCCTAAGCGCAAAAAGTGTTCCTAAGTGTTCAATAGTTTTTATTTCTAGCAAAATAGTTTTGATTTCTAGCAAAATAGTTGTTATTTATAGCAAAATAGTTTTTATTTCTAGCAAAATAGTTTTTATTTCTAGCAAAATAGCTCGTAATATTTTGCAAGTTTTAGCTACAATTCAGCATTTTTATTTCATGTGCAGCTATAAAAAACTGATAATATTTTTCACAAGCCGGATTTGCGAATGCAAATGCCACGATAACAAAAGAGAAAGTGCATCGGACACAAATTGCTAAAGATCAGCATACATTGAGGCCATTTTTAACCCCTCGAAAAATTTCCGTTGTTATAAATTATCCTCTTCTTTGTCTACTACAACTTTGTGCAGGTTTTATAATCATTTATTGCATAATGACTACTTCTTGCCTTTGTGCCTGGTCAAAATAATGTTCATAGTAAAAGCATTTTTGCAATAAATGCAATTTTTATTTGCAAAAATAGCCGTTACAGCATTAATAAAATGAATGCTAGAAATCCGGGCTCTACTCATGAGGCATAGGATGGGTAATAGATTTAGGTTGGTTAAGTTTGTCTATCCTACACCATGGGGGCAGGGGCCATCAAGGGAGATAGTGGCAGGTTACTCCAGCCATAAACAGGCCTTAAGGGCTCCTGTCTTTTGTGCTCACTTTGCTGCTTTGAGTTTTCGTAAGTTCTTCGTTCTCTTGTCTTTTTATTCTTTCTGTTCCTTCCTATGCTGTTTCTATGCGGGATGACCTGTGTGGGAACATACAATGTGCGTAGATATTCCGTTTTCTGCAGTTCTAGCTAAATGGCTTCTTCTCTTCGCTTGCTTGAGATCGCCTTGTTATGGCTTAGTTAGTTTCAAACTAGCGAATATAATAATAATAATAAATAACAACGTAATACAATGTCATCCACAAGGGGCAAATCCTTATTAATCCATGGGTGCAAGCCAGTGAATAAATGGATCATGTCCGTGTAAGACTCCGTAAAATATATATTTTTCTTGCCTCAACTTTCGATTGCATTTGCTCAAGTTGTGTGTGTGGGCGAATGTTTATTTCCTGGAACCTCTTACGGTACTTGAGTGTGTTAACCATCCAAAATGAATGCTTTTAGTTTATTAATTAATTAATTGTTTAATTTGTTGTATGTAGATTGATAGGTAATTAATTTCAAATATTGTAATGAAAGAAGTAACTATTGCTGATGAATCATGAGCGTTCAATGTGCGAAGTAAAAGATTTGTGTGGGGACATCGAAATGGCCATCAAGTTCAGTAGGTTCTAAGCATTGTAGAAAACTTTAACTTTAACAATGCCCTGAATATTTCATAAAATTTGAACATGGTTAAAATCGAAAGAATGGTTTATAATGGTTCTCGAAAATGGTTCACATTTTCGACATCATCGTTAGTATTTTACCTTTGTATATTGGGAAGACCAGGATAATTTATTAGGAACTCATTTTACCAGTCGTTTACACGAATCACGTGCGGAGTTGCTGCAATGGGGATATTTCCATTTTATATCCAATTAGTCAACCGATAATATGGAGGTGAGAAAATCACACCATCATCTAATGAATGCATGACTTCCCTTGATCCTCAAGCCGTTTTGGTGTGATGGGACCTGTGAAACACACGAGTTACTTGGTTTAACAGTTCAGCTTGACGCCACTAAGTGTAAGTCGAGTTTGAGGTACCAGGTCGTAACGCAACTTGACGCCACCAAGTGTAAGTCGAGTTTGAGGTACCAGGTCGTAACGCAACTTCACGCCACTAAGTGTAAGTCGAGTTTGAGGTACCAGGTCGTAACGCAACTTCACGCCACTAAGTGTAAGTCGAGTTTGAGGTACCAGATCATAACGCAACTTCACGCCACTAAGTGTAAGTCGAGTTTGAGGTACCAGGTCATAACGCAACTTCACGCCACTTAGTGTAAGTCGAGTTTGAGGTACCAGGTCGTAACGCAACTTCACGCCACTAAGTGTAAGTCGAGATACCAAGTCGTAACGCACCTGTACGTGTCTCCCCCCAGCCCAGAGGCGTCCCCGTGTCCCACTTCGTGCTCGTACGACAGCACGAGCCTGGCCAGCGGCCGCAGGGCGTCTCTGGAGACCATCAGCACCTACCTCAGCACTGACGACCGGGCCGGCCTGCTGCACGACTGCAGGTGAGCGAACGCAGGACAGCAACGAACGTAAAAGCCAACTCTCACCTCGGTACAGCGTATCACTGATGCAAACTTGACTGCCTTTTTTATTTTCTCTGCGGCAATCCTCTAGAAATGCAGACACAAAACAAGAAATAATCCAAAAGATGTGTGATAGGTCAGTGCTGCTTATTGAGCTCTTCGATGGCCGGCATTTTTTTAGGTAAATTTAGCTTCTTCTTAGGTAGATAAGGCTTTTTTTCAGCTAAATTTTGCTTCTTTCTTATGTGCCTAGCTCCTAGTTTTCAGCTAAGCTCTTAGCTCGGAACATACATGGCTCTTTTTTTTTTAATTGATTTCAGCTTCTTTTATCACATTTTAAGAGATCTTACTAAAACATTGAAATTAATTTATTTGTGGCTTGTAAGTGGCTTAGTACTCGTTTTAACGCTCGTTCAATTGGTTATCCGTTCTCGTACTTACTTTGAGAATAATGTCAAATCAAGATCATGGTTGTTCCACTTTCTGGGTCTGTCCTTCACCTGAGACTTCAAATTGTTTGAGTAACACGATGCTTTTCTAATCCAGGTGACAGATTTTGAAAGAATTTATTTCATGTTAAGTTAAGTTAACTAACCACCTCCACGCACTTTTCTTGCTAGAATTTTAAAATTGAGTTTTTTTTTCCATAAAATGCGATAAATAAAATAAAATAAAAATGAATAGAATTATAAATATAAAAACAATATAATAAAATTTCAATAAAATGTAATAATGATAAAATAAAATACCATATAAAACACGAATGCAATACAACATATACCAAACAATTCCGGTCTTGGTTGACTTGGCGTCGTATCCATGTCGACAGGATCGCTTTCACTGCTAGTAGGATGTGGCATCGGGCCTCAGTTCTGCTCTTACTGTTCCTATGCTTTTTGTTTGTCTTGGTACTGCATTTCGTGGCTATCTTGGTGCTCTTTTGTTGTGACTGGTGCTTTACTGCCACACCTCTTAGCTCTTGTTCTTGTCTCACACTTCCACACCTACCGTCACTCGTGCTTGTGTCACACTATCATGCGCGGGTGTCTCATGCTCTAAATACTCAGATAGTTTGTATGCTTCCATGGGAGAGGTTTCGTGACTCCTTTTATTTTTCAAAATTACGACTAAACAACAGCCTCGTACACTCTCACTCTCAATGGAACTGAAATATTATTTCTCTTTCTTATGGTTTTAAAACTCTCCCACTGATTCTACGTGGAGTTTTAGGGGTAAAATTTATTCTGGAGTTAAGCTTCTAGTGTTAGTCGCTTAATTGAGGCACTATTTTTATATAGATCTGTGTACAACACTAGTAGTTTGAAAGCTCCTTAAAAAATAACTGCATTATTTACATGCCTTGATGCTTATACTGTTTTGATCATGAGGCTTTTGATGCTTGAACCGCGTGGAAAATTTTGTGTCCTGTTTCGGTGATACTAATTCAGATTTGTGGATCACAAAATTTTTCACTGCCATTGTGGGAAGTTGTCTCTTAACTATTGTTCGATGAAGCACAAAAACCATTTGATTAAGTTGGCTATGAGATATCATTACTCCTGATGTCTGTCTTCTCTCTTCTTCTGGTTTACTTTACATCGTAAATGTGTACTCGTGAATAAGCAACAAAACAGGAGTGCAATTAGCATCTCTTTGACGCAGAGAATTGAAACGTATAGGTATCTGAGCTACAAATCTTTGCTAGGAGACGAGACATATTATATCGAATACGCGATGTGGCAATTTGCTCAATAGCTCTATGGAACATCGCAACCAGGATCTATCCTTAAAGCTATCGACATCGCTGCACGATCGACCGATTACTGAGCATGTTTCGTGCCGCGTTGTAAAATGAGAAGGTGAGGGAAAGAGACATTATCAATTGTATAGAAACTGTTGTATCTATAGGAATTAACGCTCCCAGGGGAATATGTGAGGTCCCGAGCTAACTGTTAGAATAGAATAGGTTTTTTGTTTAGTTACGGACCATCGTTTCCGGTTCACTGCTGTCCTAATTTTTCAGCGTCTACTACTTTCTTCTTCAACTTTTATCTTGTTTCATGAACTTCTTTCTTGACTTACTGTCTCTATGCATCTTGTGCGTAGATTCTGCGTTCCTTTCAGTCCAAGCTAAATGGTGCCTTCCTCCATCCTCTCTTTGGAACGTCTTTGTTGCAGTTAGGGAGGCTTAAACTAACATCTAATCCATCAATTCTCATTGAGATTTGAGTGAGCCAATTGGGCGAGACGTAACGTGGCCCCGCATCATGACGAGGTTCCAGTCGAGGCTTGTGCTAGGTCATGCCGAGCCAAATTGGCGGGCCGTGCAAATTAATCATGAACAACCTTTTTGATGAGCTTCTACAAATAATGTGTCTCCCATTTTTAGTGAGTTAATAATGGTCAATTGATGATCGTGGAGCACAATCGATGTTAAAACGACCAAATAATAGTTGTCGTTTTAGGAACATTTTTATTGTATTTTTTTTATCTATCATGTTGCGCTTCCGATATTGGATAAGGATATATGAGTGTCTTGGTTGCATGCTTTGCCATTTTGTGCGCTGTTTCAGATTCCTGTCAGTGACGAAATAATAAGTATTTCTTTCATTTCAAATTGTTGTCTAAAAATGAAATGATCTTTTGGAATGTCCAGGCAATCTTTAGGTGTTGTTCTCATATCGCGGATGCAGGCCTTTAAGCGAGCCTACAAAAGTTTGAGCTATCGCAATTTTTCCTCATTTCAATAACCACCGTAATTGGAACATTGCAATGGCAAATTTAGCATAATCGCAAGCCTCCTGCATTTGCAACGGGTTGTGTACGTTAGTAAATGAATTAATGCATGATTGCGTTCATATAAAGTATGACGTGTTCGTGTCTTGGGTCACGTTACTTATTTATGATTAACTAAACAATCTGTGACCTGTTGGATTAGAATTTTTATAAAATTTATTTTCTAATTTCTCAACCTTACGGAATTTTTCCAGTTCACGCGTTAAAAGACGAAGAAAATTGCTTATCATATTCACTAGAACACTCCCTCTGTAAAATTCGTTATCTCTGTCTATTTATAAACAGCAACGTTTCGATGTACGAACAGCCTCTTCAGGCTGAAAAATACAGAGAAAATTTTAGTCACCATAATAAAGATTTAAATCAAATGCAAAACATCTCGTACGATATAAAAAACAAAACACAGATCCCGTTGCAAGATGACCAGAGGCGAATAATTTTGTGTAATAGGAATATTGTAATTTTGATAAATAGACAGTGAAATCGAATTTTATAGAGGAAGTGTTTTGTAAGTATGATGAGCAATTTTCTTCGTCTTTTAACGCGTCATGAACTGAAAAGAGAAAGATTTTAATAAAACTAAATTTTCAACCTAGAAATTAATTGATGAGCATGCTTTTTATGAAGACAGTGTCATTCATTGTCAATTAGAAACATTTCTACATAGAACTTACGGAAGAGACACAGACGAATATTCTCTATAACTGGATATTTATAACAATATTTTCAACACAGTATAGGGATCGATTTGAGATAGGCCAAGAAGAATCTCTACTTATTAGTAAAAGACAATTTTTGTAATATGGTAAACAAAGTTGTATTTTCCCCATGTGCCATTAATGTAAGCAGGATGTTGTACTTACTCTCATGTTATTACTGAAATCAGGGTGTTGAAATATGCCGTGTGGTATTACTAAAGCATTAAAGATGGGGACAAATCAACCCACTTTCTCCTTACCAACCAAGCAAGATTATCGTAGTTTTGAAGAGTACTTTAGACAACCAATGCCTTTCTGACCCAGGTTGTTTTTAACATTGATTTTTTTTAAATTGGTTGTCCTTTACATTTTTACAAAGGTAAAAGTGATTCACTATCAATAGAATATTTTTTTCAAGTTGTTGATGAAAAAGAAATGGGAAATATCGTCGTGAATTGAGCGTTTGTAGCAGACCCTACACACTACACTCGCTCAGTGCCTGGGAGTAGCCTGACGAGTTGGACCCCCTCTGGGGGATGCAACTATTGTATCTATGGAAATTAGCGCTCCTAGGAGGGATATGTGTGGTCCCGAGCTCAAGGTTAGGTAGGCCTTCCTTTTGTTGAAATAAAACAGGTTTTAAGTTTGGTTACTGACCAATTTTTTTTTCGGTTCATTGCTGTCCTGTTTTTTAGCACTTACTACATTCTTCTTAAACTTTTATCTTGTTTCATAAACTTTTTACCCAATATACTGTTATTAGTCTCCTTGTACATACAATCCGCGTTCCCTTAACTCCATGCTAAATGATGCCTTCCTCCTTCCTCGCTTTGGAACGCATTTGTTTCGGTTAGGGAGGCTTAAGGAGAGCTACTACCCTGTACTTTACCTAATACATGTATACAGAATTTTCAAATTTCACTGTTCACGTTTTTATTGCATCTAAAGGAGCGAAAATGAATTCAAATATGTAAAATTGAATTCTGAACACATTTTCTTCTATAAAATTTTTTGATTTTCGCCATAGAAAAAAGTTATTGTGCGAACATGAGAAAAAATATATATACTTGCGCAAAACTTTTCCCACTCTACAATTTTGTACGTAGAAGTGCGATTGTGGTCCCATTCGACGCGGAAGTACTGTAGGAACCTCGTAACGAAGGATTTTTTTATGAATTTCGAGCAAGGAAAAAGATATTGTTACACATTTCCAACAATTGCGATTTTCTATTGCGAAAATCGAAAATTTTCAAAGGAACAAATGTGTTCAGAATTGAATTTTACATATCTGGATTCATTTTCGTTCACCTAGTTGCAATCTAAATGTGTAAGCTGAGAATAGAGAAATCTTGGATTTACCTGGGAAAGAAATTTTTGGACAAATGTAACAACAATTTTTTTTCTAATTTGAAATTCAAAAACATCCTTCTTTACGAGGTTCCTACAGTCCTTCCGCGTCGAATGAGACCACAATCGCGGTGGGAAAAGAGAGTGGGAAAAGTTTTGCGCAGGTATATTTATTTTTTATTATGTTCGCACAATACCTTTTTTCTATTGCGAAAATAAAAAATGTTTATAGGAGAAAATGTGTTCAGAATTCAATTTTACCTATCTGTATCATTTTCGTTCCTCTAGATGCACTAGAAACGTGAACAGTTAAATTTGAAAAATTTGGTAAATTAGGTAAAGTACAGGGTAGTAGCTCCCTTCAAACTAAGATCTAATCTAATATAATCTAACTTTCGTATTCGTCCTGAAATCCAACCCTGCCTTCGTTAGCTGCGCTCATGGGAAACCAATAAAACAATCATAAAAATTTGTTATCAGCTTAAAAGTAAGGTAGCTGAACCGTGTCTCTGTGCTACGGACCTAATCATATATTTCCCATCGAGTACATTAAAGTGGTAGAAATTATATGTCTGAGCCAGCTAGGATACGCAGCCCAGTTAAAACGGCCGCATTCGGTACGGAGACGTTCGATAAACACGTGAACAGAGAAAATTATTCTCAAATTACGTATTCTACTATACCTGCGCAAGGACACAGTGTAGTCAAGCCTCGTTTCTATGCTACATATCCATTCTTGAAACGTATTCAAAGTATGACAGTCGGGCGTAGACAACTGTTTTCATAATGTGGATTTGTATCTATTCTTACGTATCAAAGTGTAAATCTTAAGGATTATAGGTTTTGTGGCCGCATATCTTGAGGGTTTTTGTGGAGAAAATAAGAAAGGCAGTCAAGTTTGTATCACTGATACGCCTTTTATGTGTTGCTACTGTCAAGGCAATCAGAATATCGGGAGTATTTAAAAATCGTTTATATTTAACATTTACCAACTTGAATAATTTGTGTCCAAGATCACTGAATAAAACTCAAGCAGGCAGAGTTTTTAGCTTTTATTTTTCGATTACCTGAGGTTGATGCAACTATGAATTGTAACTATGTATTGTATTTCCCGGAGGAAAATGTAAGGGTCCGAATAAAGGTTTGGTAGGCCTTGTGGTACTTGTGGGATATCTTTCACCACTTTTTTGGGTTTACTAAAGAGTAAAAAATACAGCTTTTGTGCAGCACAGTATCCAAGGAAATACGTGAGTTGGTCAGCCAGTTCCAGTGCGGAGCCCAATTTGCTTTTTAGTTCTTTCTGTTACTCTCCCAAAAGATCCGGGAACCGAAGTATAGCTTCATTGGGTGGGCATTCTTGCACAACTCTCAGTTGGTAGGATTACTTTGGCTTGGAGCAGGCGAACAGCTTCCTCTTCAGTTCTTGGAAAGTCCCAGAGATTCATCTTGGCCTGAAACAAAACAAAAATTATTAATAATTCAATTAAGCCAACCTAACCTCAACATCAAAAGGAAACCATAAATTAAAAGTGGTGACAGATAACCCACAAGTACCTACCTTGCTTTTGTAAAAATAAAATTTTTTGTGGACCATTTCTTTCTTGGTCGACTGTAATTTTGTTTTTTAGCACCTACTACTTTTCTCTTCAACATTTATCTTACTTCAAAAACTTGTTTTTCAACTTAATTTTTAATTTTTTATGCACCTCGTGTAAAGATTCAGCATTTTTTTTAAATCCACACTAAGATGTCTTCATTTCTTCGGAACGCCCTTGTTGCGGTCAGGGAGGCTTAAGCTAACATCTCATTTACCGCGTTCACCGCGTTTCTGAGGTTGCTAACGAGTAGTTTGGTTAGGTTGTAAGTTACAGAATTAGCTTTACTGCTCGAATACATTTTTATTCCCCCAAAGAAATATGGAAAAATACAATTGTACGAAAACATTTCACCTCGTATGCTAAATTATTATTTTTGAATGTTGCAAAACAAATGAAATATTCAAATATACCTGATATGTATGTGAGCAATTTACAGAGTGGTACACATTTGTCCCAATATGCGGGGAACATGTTAATCTTGTCCCTATATTCGTTTTATCGTAATTATAGTTAATAAGTTCATGTTTCTTTATTTTTTTAGTTAAAATCGTAGATTTTGGTTATGGTGTTATAATTCGGTATAGCTAGGTGTTTTGACATGCGATCTGTAGTCCTACTGCAGTATGTGATGTTCGCGTGGTCTCTAG
>JACJUY010007550.1:15082-25812 GCA_014220935.1 Platorchestia sp. MABIK
TAACTGGTGTTGCACCATTATTGGTCAATGCGCGTTTGTGGTAGTCTGTGAGCTGAGCGATATTCACAAAAGTTACAAGAACGAAATCTTCATCTAAGGCCAAGGGAATTCTTATGTTCAATATTAAACTTTAGCTTTTACAGCTGTGCTAGTGAACTAACTTCGATTGTTTACAATGTTTGCAAAAAACATAAAAATGCATGATGAAATCATCTTGAGTCACAAATCTGCCTTAGAGTTTGATTTCCATTGATTCATTTATTGAATTTAATTCTGTTGTGATTGCATTTTTAAATTATTATTGTGTCGTTGTGCAGTGTGATGTTGGAATGAATGCTAGATTTTCTGAACTGGTGGATAGAGTACAAGTTATAACTGTCTTACTGGGCTTAGGAGTTTGACTTGTGACTAAATTTAGGTTAATATTTGAATGTGAAGAAACTATTTTCTTGAGCATAAATTTCAAAATTGACCAGAAATAATAATGACCTATTTTAGGTGTGCCATTAGCTGAGAAAATTTCAATTTTGCACTAGCACATTGAAACTTCATTCATTCTTCTTCACACTTTACCTATGATCCTGTATTCTGCTTGGGTAATGTCAAGCAGTACCATTAATTGATGTGATTGATATAATCTATCTTATTTCAAATTGTATTGTGAGGTATTATTTTTGTGGATGTTTTGATCTGACTGCTGGGGCACGTTATGTTGTGGTTAGGGAACTTTAAGTTTTCACCTAATCTAATCAACATGTTCAGTTTCTCCTTGAAATTTATTTCACTGAAAACATTTATTTACTTTATCATACAAATTTTTAAATTTCAACTGTTGTATTTCTTTTGGAGCCTGATGAGCAAATATACCATAGAGCACTTATAGAGACATTGTCAGTGCGACGCTACCCTGAATTGATTTGTCAAGTGTGAATTTTTTGTTTCAGTGATGCTTGCATTGCACACCTGGTGGACTTCAGCATGGAAGAGCCTGAGGTGTTCTCTTTATCCATTGACTGCCAGAGTGGAGCAGCCACACCTCACTATGTGGACTACCTGAACCAACTTGGTGATATTCCTGGCAGGGCTTTGGTGCCTTCTTTTCTGGAGGGTGGTGAGCTCAAAAAGCCCTCAAAAAATAGTGATGATTCTGAGCCACCGTATAATTTTACTTCCTCAAATTCTAGTCAGGAACACAAGCCTAGTTTCTCTCAAAATGAATTTGAACAAGAAAAATCCAACCGTTATTCAACCCCTCACTCCCAGTGTAGTGTGCCACTGGAGGCTCAACCATTTGCTAGCAAGAGTTCTGCAACTCTTCAGATCTCGCAGTCAGTCAGAGATTCTCTTGGCGTCAACCATGCTAAAGATATTGCCTACAATTCTAATTCAAGTCATCCCACAACATATTGTGTGCCTAATGTTGTGCATCTAACCGCCTTGGAGAGTCTTCAGTACAATAATCCGGAAAATTATTTGGTACCTATTGGTAACCGCTCTTGCGTTAATTCATCTCCCATGCAAGCAAATTGTCGGGAGCAGAGAGAATGCATCTCTGACAGAGACAGTGATAATGACGACGATGATGATGTGTTTACATCTGCTGATCAGGAGGTGAGGCAAGTGATGAGTGCCACAATTGCAAGAACTAGAGTGTTGATGCCTCCTCAGTACTCTGTGCCAGGTCGTGCTAGTGCTGGTGTAATTTAGGTCATTTCTATGCAATTTCTTGTTAATTGACTCATGTACTAATATATGATCAGGTTGTATGTGCCATCTTATTTGTGCCAAACTCTGCTGTTTCTTTAAATGTATTAGATTCATAAGGTATGAATTATGTTTTTACTTGACTGGAAACTTGTCATGAAATATGCATCAAGTGAAGATATATTAGAAAAAGAAGTACTCAGCTGAATTGTGCCTTAAGTTCCTTAATTCTAACATAGTGTCACAAAATGGCTGCTTTATTACATGTAAGTTCTGGAATTTAATAATCTTGAAATATAATTTAAAGTCAGTGTTTAAAAATGTCATAAAATAGTGACCAACTCTTAACCAATTTCAATTTGAAAAAATCAGGATGGCCGTGTCTTGATTGTCAGGTGAAAGAGAGTTCTATTAATGACTGCATTGCAATGATATCAACTATCATTAACATGTTTTTACTCAACAGTTTACACACAATGAGAATTTGTTGCTAGATGTGAGATCAAGTTACACAATACATAACCTGCAGTGCTTGACTGTAGGCACGTCAGTTGAAACAGAAACTTCATTTTAATGCACATGTACTGTATGCCTCTGCTAATCATTAAGTTGATTTAATAAAAAAATATGCTCATATTTTCAGCTGTAAGTCTTGACGCCAATTTTAGAATTCGGATAATAAATTGAATTTATTTCTGTTCACAAAGGCTTGATAAATTTCTGAATGGCCTGAAAAATTCTAAACTGGGAAGAATTAAACAGCTCATGCCCTTCAAGTGAGGTTGCTTATATGACGGATTATTGGGAAGTATTCTGTGTGAAGTACGCTAATCGTGTCCGCGATGGAGCCGATGAAAGTATCAATTTTGCCCAATATTGCTAATCAAAGCAGGGTGTTCAATGTTGCCCTAGCTTATTACTGGAAATGGAGTGTGGATAATAACAATTAACCAGGCAAACAAAGGCAAAGGAGGGATTTACCCGCCAATAGAGATGAATTTCCCAGCACCCAAAATAAGTAAACTTCCTGAGCAAGAGTTTTCTTGACAGTTGTGCTAATGTAATACCGTTCTATGTGTTGGAAAAATGCACCTAGTTTCTTCACAAATGACATGAACTGCATCTGTAAAACTGAACGTTGAGTTATGACGGTAAACTTACCTATTTTGATGTTTAGATTTTATTTCTCAGTAGAATAATCTCCAAAATATTAGTCATTTTCTCCAACTCGAAATGGTTTCTTCAAGTTTGAAATAAACTTTTGTCTTTGAAATTATTGTCTCACATATTAATTTTATTCAGAGATAAAATTTTCATTTTCATTTTTGCCGGCCATGCATTTTTATTTTTCATCTTAAAATTTTTCATTTATTTTTTCGTGGTGTAGGAGAGTATGGAAGGTCAACATTTAGAGAGCAAAAAGATGCGTTCAAATGAAGTCTTATGACGTGAAATGGACTCAATGTCACACTCCAATAAGTGCTATCAGTTCATTTCTATTCTAACAAGAAATCCAATAATGTGCAGAATAACCTCTATGATTTTACGCGTATTTACTTGAAAGCTGTGTGGGACGACGCTTGTGTCTAAACAAATTGAGCTCAAAACTTCCAGGTTCTACGCGTTCTGATTTTATTCAAGTTTGGTCCTTGGAGTAGGATCAAAATGATATCGAAGTACGTATTTGCTATTCTTGTGACACAGAGTATAGAGATTATGTTTTGAATGTAGTAAAGTTCTTGAGCTGTATTTTAGTATACCAATGTTTTAGGGATACTCTTAATCTGAGGAAATTAAAACATGGTGTGATAAAATGAAATTACCTTGGAATTGTGGCACTTTTCTCATTTCAACCTTTTTATGTTCTTTTAAAAATGAGCTATCTAAAAAATCGAAATTAGATTAGAACTAGAACTAGCATCAGGTATCACAACTGATTTTCCCATGTTTCTCCTGTTATGATCATGAGAGTTGAAAATATGTGACTCATCGCACTCAGAAACTCTCGGCAGTTTTCTGCTCACAATTTTGAGTTTAATTTGAGTTGTGGTCAGCTTTCAATCATCCAAAGTTTGGTTTGTGAGTCCCGCTGCATCCCATTATACGGGATGTGTTGGGTTTTCGGAGCTCTCTCCCATATAAGCTCTCTCGTAATGCTGTGTTGGGTTATAGACGCTCTAGTCCTCCTTTGCTATAGGGTCAACATTATTTCAGTGTTATTTTTAGGTCACTTTGAAGTTTAGATTAGTTCAATTTAAAGTTGAAAATTTAAACGTAAAAATATGTGGTTTTCCTTGCTATGATGCCCCTCAGGGTGATCCGACTATTGTATCTATGGGAATTAGCGCTCCCAGGGGCTTATGTGAGGTCCCAGCTAAAGGTTAGGTAGGCCTTCTTGTTGTTGAAATAGAATAGGTTTTTGTTTTGTTACGGACCATCTTTTTTTTCGGTTCACTGCTGTCCTGTTTTTCAGCACCTTCTACTTTCTTGTTTAATTTTTATCTTGTTTCATGAACTTCTTTCTTAGCTTACAGTTTTTATGTACCTTGTGCGTAGATTCCGCGTTCCCTTAACCCCTTACTAATTGGTGCCTTCATCCCTCCTCTCTTTTAATGTCTTTGTTTGGTTAAGAGAGGTTAAAACTTTCTTATAATCAATTAATCATTTGCTATAAGATAAGATATTTTTTCATTGCTATTTTTAGTTCAATTTGTAGTTTTGCAGCAAGAACTTGCTAAAAATTGTATGTACAAATTTGTACCTTCCTGCGTGCCAAACCCGTTTGATCACTATCTCTTCAGTTTACTAAATAACGTACATGTGTTCCTGTTCCTCAGTTGGCTGTAGGTACTGATGTCTTTACATTAGACTCGTTTTGTATTAGAATTAACAAGAGAACCAGAATCACAATCTGAGCGTCTGCCTGCTGTCACTTCTAAGTTCCAGTCCAGTTGATCCGTACCGGAGCTGGACTTCTATGCGTAAGTTTTTAGCAAAAATGGTCTTTTGAACGTATTATATCAAATTCTGCATAATATTAAAAATATTAAATCCGTAGAACATTGTGTTAACTTTTTTAGTGCCATTTCATGTGGTATCTATTAACTATGGACAAGTAGTGTGACAGATGTCTTGGTACACGGATGATGGATGTTAAACTTGCCTTATTTTACGGCATTATATGAAGAGATGAAATGCAGGTGTACTTCAATTCAAATTTCAGGTATTTAGTTGCAACATGTGAGAAGAATGTCAAGTTCGTAAATTACGGTAGTGAAGGAGTACGATTGCTTGTTTTTGCAACCAATACATGGATGTAAATTTCTTCATTAATTAAAATGCTTGCTCTCGTATGTTATCAAGTAAGATTATTCCTCTAAGAACGTTTTGTAAATGCGTATGTTTTTTAATAACGATTTTTGAAATTCAATTGTTTTACTTTCAAATTTCCTTGCTGTTGTTAAAAGTTAGTATTTCATAAAGGAAAGCTGAAATTCTGTGGTTGAAATAGAATGTTTTTTTTTTTGTTACGGACTTTTTTTTTGTTCACTGCTGTCCTGTTTTTCAGCACCTATTACGTTCTTCTTCAACTTATATCTTGTTGCATTAACTTCTTTCTTAACTTACTATTTCTATGCACGCTGTGCATAAATTCCCTTATCCATACCAAACGGTGCCTCCCTCCTCCTTTCTTTGAATCGCCTTTGTTACTGATAGGGAGGCTTGAACTAACGTCTATTCTAATCTGCATTGCTATTTAATTCATTCTCAAAATAGCCTAATCTACCTACTTATCAATCCTTTGGCCAATTGCGTATTGAAAAAATAAATTGTGGTAATACCAAAAATGTGTACATTATTTTTCTAGAGATGGGAGAAATATCCTGAAACGTCAAGGTTTTATCGAGAGTCCCTCATTTTCTGTTTTTATTTCACGTAGGTATTCATTAGTTGAACATGTTTGGACGCTCGTGGAATTGTGTACAAGTGTTGCAGACGGAGTGGGAAATGCAAAAATTATTGAATCTAGAAGTCGTGGGGATTCGCACCGCTCGATATGAAATGGTTTCCACACAGTTTTCAGTTTTGAAAAAGTCAACTCTTTTGACTTGAATAATGCTAAGGTCTCACCAATGCAGAAATTACATGCAGGGGTTAAAATTGCCACTATATTATGTAGGTCTTGGTTGTTTTTTGCATTTATTATGGTCGTTCATAGCTTTATAATTAGAAAATGGTCACCATTTCGAACGTTATCAAGGTCGTAACTTGTTCTCACATTCAAATCTGTTCTCTTTGCAGCTTATGTGTTTCAGAAAACATAAATTACCGAAATATTATTCAGCATTAGTATCGTTTGAAGTAATATGCAACTATTGATGTTGGTTTGGAGTGTGAAACCAGATTTCGAATCCTAAATTTTTTCTTGAACCATTTAACTGACGTCATTTGTCACCTCGGACACACTAACGATGAAATTCTAACAAATTTATTATCTGGTCAACAAACGCTGCCAACGTTTGGTTCATATGAGCTCACCGTGTTGAACAGAGAGAACTACCGTACTAGTGACGTCAGCATGAGTGAAAGTTCCGAACATTCTGCTAACGGATGCAAGAGACAGCGCCTTGTTCCGACTAAAACTTATGAATTAAGAAATGGGTCGAATCGTGATAATTTCTTCCAATGTAGCGAGTCGTCTGGCCCCCACAACTTGAACCCGTCCACATCTGGCAGCAGAGTCTCATCCAGTGGAACATCTAACTCTAATCGCAGCAAAATGACTGAAGAGTCTGTCAGCCGTTCTGGAGCCGTGAAGCTGCCCAATGGCACGTACAAACTTAATGGCATGGTGCTATCCAAAGAGGAGCTTGACTTCGTGTTGGAGAACGCCGTGCCACAGGAAGCGTGTGGTGACATTGCTGGTGGATCTATTCGCGGTTCGAAAAGTGACGAGGCGTCTCTTCGGCAGGCAGCATCCTCCGAGAAAGCATCCGCTGGAAGCTGCAGCGCGCGGGCTAGACAAGTCAAGTTTCGAGCGAAGCCGGCCACTGCTGCAGAAAAAGTGAGTTTTTCATTTATACTGTACATCGGACCTCTGATCTGAAGTACTTTCTCTATTCATTGAGGGAATAAAATTGTGAAAATCAGGATACGTGTCGAACATTTATACCTCGATTTTGACTTACCCTGCAGTACATTAGACAATACATGATGGGGTTATCGTGATTTTTGTATTTCTCAGTTCATTCCACCAGGACACACACTGAGGGGATTGGTAGCCGTTCTTTGACTGCACATTTAAAAAAAGATACGTTTGATTGTGAAAACCTAGTTTGTGGAGTGTGTTGGTAGTGCCAATCCTCGTCAGTGCATGCTAACGAGTATGTGTCAGTGGCAGCGCAGCTTCTTAGAACAGGAACTCCGGTGCCATTGTAACTGACTTCAGTTACTCGGTTTGCTTTTAACTTTCTCGTCAGCGTAACCTGAGTACTACTTTTCTATTTTCCTCAGTTCTTTCATTTATTCTTTAATAATTTTTTTCCTGTTTTTGTTTGGTCACTGGGTGGTATAAATGTAAGCTGTGTTTTATTTTATAAGTAGTAGCTGCCTGAACACACGTAAAAGGTAAGTCTTCATTACCTTTCAGTGTCCAATGAGCTGCGTCTCTCCCGCTCTCCGTTGCAGTTGCCTACCCAATATAGCAAAGTAGAGCCTAAGCTCTCAATACAAGCACACAATATTTCCTAGTTGCATTTCAGTATTTCTGAGTTGAGTTGTCTTTCATCAGACAACTTTTTCAGTCCGAGTGGATGAAGCGTCCACCTGCTTAATATTATAGGTCACGTTCAGAAACAAGCCTAAATAGGGCAAGTGAAGTGAAGACTGTAAGTACCGCAATTTGATAACCAAAATCATTATAAGATCATTAGAGCTCCGTAGTTTATGACGGCCTTAGCCATAGTCGGTGTTACCACTAAGTTACGACAAAATCACCCTGTATCACTCTCACTTTGAAATGTGCATTCACTTTTTTTGTTGAATTTTGTACTCATCCGCACGCCAACACGCGCAGGTGCTCGCTCAGTTCACCAAGGAGGTTTTGGAGCCTACAGACGGCGGCGGGAGCGGGGGTCAGGCCAAGGAGGAGGTGTGCTCTGTGTGCCTCAGTCCCTGCAGCGAGCAGTCGTCCTATCAAACACGCAAAGGTGATCAATTTGTTTCCTGAATGAGTTGTGGGGGGAGGGTTGGTTTTAGAAAATCGTTTGGTAGCCGAAGCACTGTTAACATGCTGGCCGCGATGGGTTGAGCTAAGTTCAATATCCAACCCAAATTTAGAGTCAATTGTTGTCAGCAATTTTGGAAATGGCAAGTACAAAATGGATCGTGCCTTCTTTTAGGTTTGTAAGTACTTAGTAAAATAAAGTTTGTTACTACCGGTCGGCCAGCAGCATTGTTGAGCAGGAGTTGAGGATCAATTTTCGAGACAGCACGGTCCTTAATCTTCCGTGGACAGCCAGCTCGAGGCTTGCTGAGAGTGGTACTCCGGCATTTCCACTTAGGTATTATAGTTCCAACCGAGGCTATAGGAACACACAGTTATGCATATATCTTTCGATATCCCAAACCTTCATTATGGAGCTCCACAAAACGTTCGCAAAGGTCTTGACTGATGTCCTGATTCTTACCCATGCTTACGACCTTCCAGAACGAGAGCTGCTGTACCAATGACACATTAGAGATGAATGCTGACGAAAGTTCGGTTGTCAAATAGTAGAATAAATTAAAACGTTCTGGAATAATCCTACAATAATTTAAATGCATAATATTGAGAAAAATGTTGGGTATTGTAAACTTTTGTTCACGTTTTAATATACGTGTTCCTATATTTTTTTATTAAATATTTGTGGGTATTAGATACATTGTAATGCCTTCGTGCACGCATTAAATTAGTTATATTTATTTATTCATTTTTCTTATTTTGGGGTGATCTTTCGTGTTCGCGAAATCGTTATTTTTAAATTGAGTTTCTTTTCAATCAGGATCTCCTTATTTTTTCAATCAATAGGTAATTCTTCAGCGAGTTCAAAGGGTTAAATACTCGAATGTTGGCCAACAATTTACTAGTAATTGATGATGACATTCGTTGATGAGCCAGGAGAACAGAGACACGCGATCGAGGAACAAGAGGGAACACAGTGTACTCAACTTTCAAAGGAAATACTGTGATGACGATAATATTTCAGAGTCTCGGTATTTACGTTAATCTTAATATGTCGGATGTAGTTTTTACAACTCAGGTACAGAAGTACGTTTAACAACGGTATAATAAGCCCAGGATGCCGATTGAGTCCAAGATATTTCTAAGTCAAATATTGGCATCTACCGGAGATCCTTTCGAGGTGAGGCCTTCCTTTCAGAATGCCCTTTCTCTGCCGTCACTAAGACTTTACGTAGGGGACCGAGAAAACGTTGCCGCTGGTGACCGAAACTCAATGACAGAGTAATTGTACAAAATGAAAAGAGCCTATCCAAGCCGTAATTGCGTTAATTTACAAGGAATTAAATCTGTACTTCTCTACATTTAGGCAATAATTGTATTGTAAGGGTCTAGTGTCCTATTTAGACAATTCAATTAGCAGCTCATTACAAGTAGAAACGCTCATTCTATCGTTTGCCCATAGTTTAGCGTGATCATTCTCGTCGGGTCTCCGGAATGGCAGCAGGGGTAGCCTGCCCTGTTTGTTCTTACAGCAGACCAGGCAGTCCATGGAATTTCTTCCTTGATAGCGTTCATAACGATGTTCAGTCTGGTCGCCGTGATTCATTATAGACCAGGCATATGGTCTTCATCGACATTCCTTTCCTTCGCTCAGTACGGGACTGAATTTGGCATTATGTTCCAAGATACATGGCAATGTTATTAACCTTTTTTTACCATTGTTTAATATAGTCAAATTTTCATAATTGTACGTAGTTTAGAAATGTGTGAAATCTGGCGATTTAATCAACGTGTTGTGTTATTTTGCCCCAACTTTGAATGTTTTTGTCCATGACTCTATTTCTTATTTTGCGGCTGATGCGAGCTATCCACAAAATTTTGGAGTGCCTTTTCAACGGAGTATGATGCAGTTGCTGCTTGTGAGGTGAAAATCGTCTTACAGTATTAAGTACTTTTTTGTCAGGCATACCGTCACATATTGAGTCCTACATATACATATACCAGGCCTCTCCTCCCTATGGGAGGGTAGCCGACAGCAGGCCACAATCAACACCCTTAGTAACTAGGATGCGAGAGAGGCAGCACTGGCCGCACCAGAACTGCCAGGATCAGCAGCAGCCCAGCACAACCACCTTCCACAGTCAGGCCCGACAGCCATAGCTGGTTTACCCCGACCGCTTCATTGAGTGCAGCCCCTTTCCCCCGCACAGGACAGGTCAACCCCATCACACGCGGGCAAGCTCCCAGTACAGCGTCAAAAATAAAATTACCTTCTTGTGCACTGCCCCCACTCACTTCCGTCCGCAGTCATCCCTCTCGCCACATCCACAGTCAGACCCCTTTCATACAAAGCACGCTTCACCGCATCCATCTAACACATCCGTGGTCTACCTCGCACTCTAATACCACTCACTTCCGACATTTAAATATATTTCACCAGCCGCTCAACAGTCATTCTTTCAACATGCCCAAACCATCCAAGCACTCTTTCATCCACTCGCCTGCTTAGTTTTTTGATAACCCCCGTCTGCCCCCTAACCAACTCATTCCTCATCCTATCTCTTCTTGTCACTCCGTACATGCTCCTCAAACACATCCATCTTCCTCCTCTCAGCTACTCTCAAACCCCAGGACTCTGCTCCATGCTACAAAACTGGCACAATCAAACTTTCATACAGTCCCCTCTTAGCATTCATACTCAATCTCCTGCATTCAAAAACTTTCCTCATTGCACCCAATGTGTTACAGCCTTCACTCACTCGATGTCTCACTTCTACTTCCATACTATCCTTAACAGCCACAT
>JACJUY010007550.1:25922-43169 GCA_014220935.1 Platorchestia sp. MABIK
TCACATTCAACAGTCTCCCACCCACTCCATACAAGCTCACAACTTGCCACAGAGCCTCACGGTCCACTCTGTCATACGATTTCTCTTGATCCATAAATGCCTAATGTACATCTTTACCTTTTGACAAGTGTATTTCATTTACCTGCCTCACAGCAAACATTTGATTCACACAACCTCTGCCACTTCCAAAACCACATTGTTCTTCAGCCAGCACACGATCCGTCATCACTCTCACTCTTCCAATTAAAACTCTTCCATACAGCTTCCCAACGACACTCAGTAGACTTTTACCTCTAGAATTACTGCACTCATACCTGTCACCTTTCCCCTTGTACAACGGAACTACACACGCGCTACTCCAATCTAACGGCACTTTACTTGCCCCAAAACACACATTAAATAAACGTACCAACCATTCTACAACCATATTTCCTTCTTTCTTTAGACATTCAACCGTGAGTCCTAAATAAATGAATATAAATATACAAGTGATGCATCTATTTTTCATTTCCAAAGTATCTTGTTAGTTCTCATGGTGCAGCAGTGCAGTACCTTATTTTATTCAACTCTCCCCACGTGTAAAAATGAATAACAAGCTACCAACTTACACACCATTGCTCTTCATTCAACATCATGTCTTTGACCATAATAGTAGCCTTTAATTTGAGCAGAGAGTGGCCGAGACCTGGTGGGCTGCGTGTCGCTGTCGCTGTGCGGCCACATTTACCACACGTGCTGCTTGCTGATGGTCATCACGCCGGACTCGCGCAGCATCTCCTGTCCCAACTGCAAGACCATCCACGGCGTGATGACCGGCACGCAGCCGGTTGGGGGCTCCATGACCGTCTCCCGCTTGCGCCCCAGCTTACCTGGCCATCCTAAAACACGTACAATCCTCGTCACCTACAGGTGCGCTTGGGTGTCCATTTATAGGAATTTTCATGAACATAATTCAAATATTTATTAGGTGAACTTCGTGATTTTGTTGTGAGTTTTTTATTAAGACACGATGTTCGATGTTTACCCGTGTATCTTTCTCTTGCTACACTTGTGTACAATAACTTTAATATACACGCCTAAATTGTTTGAAAAGACGGTTGTGACCCATCGAAGTATATGATTTTGACATATGCTGAGAGCAAATCAGTGTCAGTCAAAGTTGCTCTATCCTTCAGACCAGATTTCAGCAGTCTCAACAAGCATTTCTGTTCCATGCGTTGAAGCTAATGATGCAATTTGTGTCAACTTAGGGTCGGTTCTGTTTTGGAATAATGCACACATCCATATTCAACTGCTCTTGAATCCTGTTCTTGATCGGTAACAAGCGTCGTTTTGGAAAGAAAGTAAGCGTAACGATAGATGGAATAAGGTAGGAATATTGTCTCTCTAAAATCTTCTTAACTAAGAGCACTGGGCCTGTCTCCTATCCAACTTGAATGTAGTTTTGTCGGGGATTTAGAGTGCTCTGAAATTATTGAAAATATCTTCTTCAATGGTGCAGGATTAGCGGTAGGTTTAGGTTAGTTAAGGTTGTCTATTCCATTCTGTGGGGACTAGCTGCCCTAGAGGGATATTGTTAGGTCACCCAAGCTACAGATGCCTTTGAAATTTCAACCATTTGTTTTCGAACCAACTTAGCTTCTTTCCGTTTTCATCGGAAGTGGTACAACACAGTATGTCGCAAAAGTTCGTCTATCGACTTGGCCATACTACGTGCTTTTTACAGGCCCAAATTCTAAAGTTTGAGTTCCCCCCCCAAATATGAAGGAGTTGGGCCTTTGAAAACAGTACTTAGCATAGCCAAGTGAACAGAAAGTTTTTGCTGTTGGCTCTATTGATGAATAAATGGCGTGTTTTCGATTTACCATTACATTTAGCTTCTCAATACTCTCGTATGTAATCATTTTTATTGGCAAGCATCAATTGTTCGAAAAAGAGGTTGTGACATCGAAGCATATTGCCTTCACAGTGACCTTTAGCATGAAATGACCATCGGAAAGAATATTCCATTCAGCGAGATGATATTCCCGCGTAGTTCTGTTCATCATTGCATTTACTTCTATTCTGAAACGGCACTTGGCAACACGAATCTCTGCACCAGTCCAAATTAGCAACGAGATATTAGAACTGCCCCATTAGCTTCAACATCTGGTACACAGTAGAGCTCGTTGGGATCAATGTAATCTGATCTTAATATAATTTTTGAGCCTGGCACGTGAATGTTGAGATAATTTAAGACTACATTAATGTAGGGATGGCTATAAGCTCGGATTTTCAATGCGTCACAACCCTTGAATAGCGTGGTAAACTTTTATCTTTTCGATATCTGTTGCAATAATATTTAGATTTGTGCTGCACTGGCTAAATTTTGGTTATTTCAATGTCATGGATCACGTTACAATGCTCACACTTGTACTTACTTGAGTATGTGTCACGGTGTTTACGAAAGGTCTATACTCAATTAAAGTTTAATTTTAAAGAACTTACATTTGATTCAGACATGTTACAACAATTCTTCTGTAATACTGCATTCCTCTCTGTAGGAAAATTTAAACTTAACTCAGTGGAAGTTTCTTTGTACTTTTTTAAGCCTGCTGGTAAGCTAGGTTTTTATTTATTTTATGTTTTTCTGAAGCCCCAACTACTGCACAGGGTTCGAATGCCCGTTATTATTTTCTCATGATACGGATCATTGTTCCATAGACCTGAGTTGACAAGTTTTATGTTCGTTTTGTAATCTATACATTTTTCATGTTACAGTTTTCCGAATGGCGTCCAAGGCCCTGAACATCCTAACCCTGGTGCGCCGTATCTGCTGGTGGGCTTCCCCAGAGTGGGATACTTGCCTGACACTCCTAAGGGCAACAAGGTGGGTTGAGACCACGCCACACTCATCCGTCTTAAGGCCCCCTCATACGTACAAATCTGTCTGCAGACAATCCGAGCTGAGTTTGGTTTGACGGTCTCAAGGCCCCGCACATGATGCAAACAACGCACTTCAAACTTGACGAAGACTGGCACACGCTTCAGTATGCCAGTAGCAGCCAGGTGGAGAAAGCAAACAAGAATGGCGGCTCCAGACGGCGAGTTTTTACAGTTTATGAGATTCGCTATAGTTGCAATAAATAAATAAAAAAAAAATGTAAAAGCTCGCTCAAAATGGGCTAAAGAACGTTTTCTAAAAAGTAGTGTATATGCAAATGTGATATTGCTTAATGAAGTGCACAGCCATGGTGCACAGGGAGGGAGAGAGGCAGAGCACAGGCGTGCACCACCCACGGAAGCTGGCTTGACACAGACGTGGTGTCAAGGTTAGAACTTTGAAGCCGGTCGCTCCAAAATTATCAAGCATACCTCATTTGCCTCATCCAGTCTGTGCCAACCTGAAATGAGCGTACAAACTCAATTCAGCACCCGTTCAGATTTGTCTGCAGACATATTTGTGTGTGTGAGGGGGCCTTTACGCCTAGCCAGGCGCTGCAAACCTTTTAGTTGTGTACAAAGTGGTTGAATCGATAAAATAAATCCTTCAGTAAATGAATATATAAAATAACTATTTAAAATTTAATAATGATGTTTTAAGAACCACAGCTAATTCAGCTTTGTGTTGCAGGTTTTATCGTTATTACAGGAAGCGTTCAATCGTCGTTTGATATTCACGGTGGGCACGTCTGCAACCACCGGCCAGTCGGACTGTGTGGTTTGGAATGGCATCCACCACAAGACAGAGTTCGACAACTACGGCGGTCACGGCTACCCTGACCCCAACTACCTCGACAACGTCACCATGGAGCTCGCCGGCGTTGGCGTCACCGAAGATTCCTAGTTTGAATGTTTCATGCGATGGTGGATTCTTTTGATTCACCTAGCAGGGAAATTTGGGGAATTTCATGAGCATTTGTAGCTCTCAAATAAGAGGACACGTCTCAGTATCCATTTCATTGGTATAAGTAAGTGCATTTAGCTTATTTGGCTGGTTGTCTTTATTCCATTATTCTTGATCTATGTAGAAATGACATAGGAACTAGGTTTACTAAAACGAATAACTTGTTCAGGTTGTTGATTCTCTCTGAGGAATGAAGTAAGTGTATTGTTTTGGGTGCAGAGGGCGTATTGGCACATCACATCGTCACTTGCCAGAGCTGTCCCATGTCTATGGTGTAGGGGCGAGGGTAGTTGAATTCTATGTAAGGTTTTAAACTCATTAATGGAGATATTTGTTGAGAGATCGGTAGGAGTCTAAATACACAGGTAGATTCTATTGGAACTAGTAAAGATTGGTGAAATAGGGACTGCTGTTCGCGAAGTAAATTTCAAAACAATCGCAAAAAGTAAAAGGATAAGGTGATGTGTTCAAGGAATGAAATTGTTAGAAGACTGTAAGTCAATTGATTGATAAAATTTGTAGCAAGAAAATTTTTGGAATGCCTAGTGTTGTGGAAAAGTACTCATGAGAGAGCAAGGAGTTACAAACAAGGGCCTTTGAATGGATTCTCAAAGTGAAGGGCATAAAGTATTTTTAGAAATGTGTATTTTTTACACGCATGTTTCGCAAAAGCTTTTGGGGCATTGAGAGACAATGACTAAGGAATAAGTAAGAGAGGATTATACGTTTAACGTTATAAGTTTAAAATGTATGTTTGCTTAAAATGAAATGATTTAGTGAAATGAGAAAAATGAGGTACGAAGGAGAACGGGTGTACTGCTGAAGTTATACAAACTCGTGAGAGGGTTTGAATCTACAGAGGACGAGTCGAGTTCCTTGCGAGTAAGATAGAAATGAGGAAAAAGCGTCACAGAACTGACAAGGTTAAAGGTCTTGATGTATGTTTTTGAAGTTACGTTGAGCGTCGTGTGAAGATAAGAAAAATGGCATTCGGGACGGACTAATGTCAGTAAACGATATTTGCAGAAAAAATAACATTTTCCGATAAACCCGGAGTCGCGTGTGTCTTCGTCTCTTGATTTAACTGAACGAGGAAGGAAGGAAGAGCTACCGACTTGTGATAAGACGCCGTGTGAAAGTTGCCTGTCACCCTGCAGAGCTCGCACTCTATGGGCCACATGCTATGATTGCATCATTTTCAGTGTGGTTTGTATAAGTGATTCATTTGGTCGTCATTGGCGATGTTAAAATTTTGGAACTGAGTGTTTGAGGACTTGACCTTTTATAAAATGAAGCAGCTGGCTAAAGTCATTAAATGTCGGTGCGTGTCCCTCAGTACGGCTTTTACTCACGGACGATGAGTTTGTGTTGGGTCATTCAAGAGGTCCGTAAAGAAGTTTGTCCATTATTCGATGTTGTCTGATACTGTTCACGCTCTCACCCTGTACTGGAGCATTTTATTTGCTGTGCACACACCTTGTAAATGTGTTTAATAATTCAGGAATGTGTAATTTTTTATTCTTGAACCATTATAAAAAAAATTGGTTCACCTGAAGGGAAACGTTAGGTTTATTTTCATTTTAACTATTGTTTTTATTGTTTCAAGCAAAGGAAATTTTTCCATTTTCACTGTTCGAACCTAATTCAAATGATTATGTAACAAGTTGAATAAGTTATTTGGCTCGAGCACGAGATATCTTTTGGAAAATTCAGAAGTGTTATAAGATTGATTACGAGATGTTTCGGGTTAGTTCATTGTGTGGTGCATGGCGAACTAGCTTGCTCGTCAACTTGATGAACGATCCAAAAACGTAACTCAATAAATCCGCCAATATTTTGCATCTGTGCTGGACTCTGTAGTTCTGGCTGCGGTCGGTAACGCAGAAAAACAATTATAATAATGTTAATTATATGTTAGTAACAGTGATAATGTGCTTAATTTTGATTATTTTATCACGGTTTATGACGAAGAATTTTCTTTAAACCAGTTGATAATAATGATAATAGTGATGGTTCCTGAATGATTTAGAATAATATGTATTGAAGTAACTTTAGCAATTTCAATGGGTAGCTCTAGAAAGTTGAACACGAGCCACCTAATAGTGTCTTAGTCACTGTAGATCACTTCAGCAGCCCCAGCAACGTTAAAAGAAGACTCAATTTCTGATTCTGTCGAGGCAAGACTACTTCTGTGCGCGCTACTTGTAGAAGTCGATCACATTCGAACGTCGCATTTCCACGCAAATGCCTCACTGACAACGAACTAATAATGAAATCGTCTACACAAACAGTTCTAACCTATCATTGGTTTATGGAGTGGAATGCATATTTTTCTTACCCGTCGGAGAAGAATTGAAAATATTGTGCATTTAACTTGCTTATCATTGATGGACGTTAATTCTTCAGATGATTTCTGAACTTGAGATTTATGAATTTTTTTTGGTGGAGATGTGCACGAGACGTCATTACCAAATCAAAATGTTAGATGAAATGTAACATAGACATGCTGTGTAATGCTTATTCAGTCTTAATGTTTGCAAAGGCTCATAGGAGAGGTTCCACGAACAGTAGGGAACGTGTGTAAAGAATATATGACACTCGTGCTTCAATTCTAAACATTCATGTCACTTGGTCCTTGTTCCTTTCTTTTGTGCTCTACTTGGACATCATTGTGACAGCACAGTGATGAATTGAATCTTATTTAAGAATCAACAGTCGTTGGAACGTCGATTCCTTGAATTTGAAATATGTTCGGACGTGTCTCGCTTGCCACTAGTTGTTGCTCAAAGTGACGCCATCCGTGACAGCGCGAAAAGATCAAGCTTAATCCATTTATCTACTTCACCCGACGTCAATTCTGCACGCTTTGAAAGTTCTTCTCTAATTAAAATATCATAGGGAAAACGTGATCTCGTTTTCAAAAGGGTGGAGCAGTGCTGCATTTGATCGCCTTTCATTTTCATTTTTTGTTTCAAATTTCTCTTATGGAGAAGTGCTGATGTTTCATTGTGAGAATTTTTGAGTGTTAATTCTTTGTTCTTCAATTGTCAAAGTACGACCTGTATTGCTCCATGTGAGTGCAAATAATATTCAAGTGTGCTCTCAAAAATGGCATACTGTAAATTTACGCCTGAGCGGACACATCTTGGTCACTAGCCTCTCACTTCGTCTTTTTTTGCTCCATAAAAAACCAGTTGTGCATTCCTTATATATTACTTCGAGTTAACTCGGGTTGTACCAGTACCTCAAAACTCCTTTCATTTTTTCTATTTGCTCACCGCGTGAGATTGGTTAAATATTAAGCTTTAATACCAAGATTTTCGTGGATTGTCCTGGTTTTGAATTTGAATTCTTTCGCTTGCAGCAGACTTCACAGCTGTTGTGTGGTTACACACACAGAGGGTAATGTTATACTGACGTTGTACGTAGTCCATAAAAATGTGCAAACTTCAACTTGGCATCATTTACCTTCACTGCAGCTAATTTTGAAAGCCCTTCTATACCTCTTGCAGTTGCATTGTTCTTTAACCACTGTGGAGAGATCCACCATGATCACTTAGTCAGTTGCTTTGAGTGCGGACGGCTAGATCAAATAGTGGATAAATGAATCTTGTAATTGTGCTGCTAGACTGACTGTAAGTAAATGGAAATATTTTTTTGAATATAGATTTATTTTTTAAAAATGGATATATTTGTGTGTACGGACTTTTTTTTAAATATGGATATATTTTTTTAAATATTGATAGATTTATTTTAAATGGATAATATTTTTTGCATCTATGCAACTACACAATGTGGGACCAGGACACAATCCTTTGAAAAGTAACTCCAGGAACTGTGAATATCGCCGCTGTGAAATGAAGAGAGATTAGAATCGGGGAAAAAATTTAGTAACCCACTTCAAACGCCATAAAAAGGTGAAAAAAAAAATTTCCCACTATCAAATTTACTGCCGGCTGCTCAATAAATCTGGTTTTTAATGTTGACTTTGCCAACACCCTACCATAAGACTCTAGGAGAAGCAGGCTCTCTAGTCAGATTAGGGAACTACAAGACTCGATGAAGCTGGCTTCTTTACTCAGAGCTATAAATCTCATATGTAAAGGAAGTCTCCTGATCGTCATTAAGACGACCTGATGGTTGAACGCTAACTCGCTGATTAATTACCAAGTTAAATATTACTCTGAGTTAGCTCGGGTTATACTAGTAAGAAAGAAAGAAAGAAAAACCGTAAATTTCCAAAGAAGTTAATATCAGAGATGTATTACAACACATTGGTTTTTAAATTTTTTTTCATAAAAACGTTATCAAGTGACAAGACAAACCATACGAGGCGTACTTAGCTAAGTCGAGGCTTAATTTGTTTTTTGAGAGAAACAATTAAAAATATATTGTTAATTTCATCTACAGAGAGATGGCTGGCAACTTATCAATAGTTCCAATACCACCAGAGAATCTTTCGGAATTCCTCCGTTACGAGTAGAAACGAACAGAAGAATATACAGAAAACGCTTTACCGAAACTGACTGAAAACACCGTCGTAAATAATTATCAAGGAGTGAGAAAAGGTTAGTCGAAAGTATTTTATAGAGCTGTGCCATTGCATAACTTGCATATATGCACGCCAAGAGATATGCAGAATGTTTTATGCAATGCACAGAATTATCTTTTGCAAATGCAAAATCATATATACAATTTTACAAATTCGATATAACAGGTGTAATATGCAAAATGCATTATGCATAGGCATGATATCATTGCATATATGTTGTAATACGAATGGTGTAATTTGATTTTTTTTTAATGTCAAACTGAAAATTTGTTCCTTGATCCAGAAATTTTGTACATTGATGAGACCTCTCGCATACATACTATCAGTTGCTAAAGCAACATCACAAAGTTTACCCGGTGAGCTGTGTTCAGTACCTGATGCCCAGGTTACCTTCTTGACCTGTACATCAGTTAAATTTGGTTCAAAAATAAAATACAATAGAGGAGCCCGAACTGAAATTGATGGAGTTTGAAGTTTTTATGAATTGCTTGGTGTAATAGTTTTTGTACACCTAGTGATAGTTTTCTTGTTTTGTTCTACACATAGGCCTCCCTATACGTACAAAGTGTTAAAGTGGAAATGCAACGGTGAAGTTTGTGTCAATTCCCGAAACACATGCATTTGGTGAATTAATAATAAATACCGTTGTTGTGCTCTGCTTGTTCATAAAAAATGAGAAAGAACGCAATAAGGTAATCCCTCCAATTCCGGCCATCCTACGAATTCCCAAAATTTGCATCATTATGGTGATTGAACTTCCTGCACTTACACAAGGACAATCAAATGTGCAATTTAAGTGATCATATGCTTATTTGAATATTCCTGCAATATTTGGTTATTCAAGGCATAATGCAAATGTTTGGTATTCGGGGGATATCCGGAATGAGGGGGATTACCTAAAGGAAGATTACGAAAACTTTTTTTTACAAAACATTATTAATTTTTGTATTGAAATTTACAGATGTATTGGATAATATGTTGATGAATGAAGAAATGAGCAAATTTCTTTTAGAATTCTAATGATTACCATTATTTATTAGTTACGCCATCCCAAAGTACCCTTAAGTGTAAGGAATGATACTTTCAAGAATGAATTCCCGGAATTTGACTTTCAGGACTGAAATCTGCATTGTACTTAATGCCGGAAAACTGTTAGTTTGTCTTCCAAATATTTTGAGAGTATCCAATGTTATTGTCAAAATATTTGCTGCGACTTCATACATATGAATAACGAAGATAATCCTTTTGGTTCAGCATAAAGTTAACCGATACTGACCCATTTTCATCTACGGTAAAATCACCGAAAGCTGGTAGTTTAAGCTCCATGTCTCATTTAACGTACGAAACCAACTTTTTGTGCTCGCCGTGGCCGAGTGGTTGAGAACACACCCTTCCGTGAAGGTGTCAAGGGTTCGAATTCCGGCGCTGCGTGGCGATTTTCCCCGTTGGGTAAAAGGAAAACTCAAACACAATACCCCACTCTACCCAGATATCTGATGTGGGTACCGGCTCGACCGGGGAGTAACCGTCGATCCTGGTGTTAGTTGTACCAGCATTTGAAAAAACGATGTACAAGATGATATTTATCATGCTTAATTGATTGGGATAAAGCTTTTTTTTTCCAGATAGCTAGCACGAGAAAATCTTCCCATGATTTAGGATGTCAACTCTATTTTGTATGGCAATCCTGTAGAGGAGGTCAACGAAGTAGCTGGTCAACTCTCTCCATCTGACATGGAGAATCTTAAATTGGCTCCCCTGGTGTCGTACGATGTAGAAAGAGTGTTTTCGCAATACAAAAGTATTCTTGCCGATAAGGAAAAAAGTGTCCAATTTGAAAACATTAAAAAGCAAACTGTTATTAAATGTAACCACAAACGTTAAGCTTTTTTTTCTTTGAAATCCTGAGAAATCATATTTTCATGTTTTTTCATTAGTAGCAAATGCTCGATATTGTAAATATTGAGCACCATCGTAATGAATCATTACCTTAGGGTTCAATATTTACAATATCGAACAAGTTCCAACTAACTGAAGTCGGTCATTCAGCCGTGCATGTGCAAGACTTGGTCGCATATTGTTTGCACATAAGTGCGAGTAGGGGAATACTGCGCATACGAAAGAAAAGAAAATGAAAAACATTTCATTTCCAAAAAAGTACAAACATTTATGAAAGCTGATAAATGTTGTAAATATTGAAGAAAAATGTCTGGGAGGACAGTGTCCTCTTACATTCTCACCTGGGCTCAAGCTTCTGCCATAACTGTTGTCATTGTTGAAGTAAAAGTATGGTCTTGAAAATGTAAAATAAGATTTTTAAAATTCCTCAAATAAAATTTTGCATTTTTTATAGGTAGGTGTTAATAAAACCAAAGGTATTCCCATACCACTGACAGAAGTTGAAAGTCTAATTTTAGATTTTAAAAACTCCTCAAAATAGAATACCTTAAGACTAATTAATGGAAATAAAACAACGGGTATTCTAATACCTAAGACAACGGTTGAATCACTGCAAGTAATAGAGCAAAAACGTACTCTTTTAGTTCACTATATGGAGAAAAAGAAAAGACCTGCAACACTCCAATGACCAGACGTAAGGACCTCAACTAGTTTTCAAGTACACGAAAAGAGTTAGAAAGCATGATTTTCAAGAAAAAATTGTACATCACGCACGTCCAAAACAAACAAATACACAAACGTATACGCTGAAATAAATATCAATAATTGGTCATAGCACAATGCTTGACAAAATGTGAAGTAATTGGTTTAAAAATCCGGAGCCAAATCTCACGTTCTTTTTTTTATCTACTGTATGGGATCATACTGCGCTCACAGGGTAAGAAAGAAAGAAAGAAAGAAAAACATTTATTTCCAATAAAGTATAAACATGAAATGTCGATACATTGGTTTTTAAAATACCTTAACCTTGACATCTTAACTGATAATGATACATTGGTATCGTGATACCCGTGTAAAATGTTGAAACAAAAAATGACTGACAGAAAAGCACAACAAAATTGAGTTCTCTTCCTTGCCTAATCTGATTTCTACAGTGCATATAGGTAACTAAGAGAACACGATCCTCGCTACGACACTCCGCAACCGCATGTATCTAACCTGAAGCCGCATATTTTACGCGCTCATGATTTCATATGCGCGTGCATATATGCATGTGCATATTGGCACTGCTCTAGTTATAAAAAAAAACACAACACGCAAATGTGTGTGTATATACATATGCGTATACACATATGTATATACACACACATGTGTATATACACATATACGTACATGTTGTATGTATATGGAAAATGAACATGAGGACAAGTAATAAAAATTAAGACAACCTTCCTTCTGCTATGATACATCGAAGTGACGGCTGTATTGTTCAGTGTTATCGAAAGAAATGAAAAATTCTGGAAAAATAAAAGACTTCGAGAAACTTGAAAATGAATTATTTCTAACAGAATTTTGAGGGAAATCAGGTTACAGTCTAAGATCAACAAGAAACAAAAATCACAGGTTTCTACAGGAGTGCGAAATTTTGACCACTCGCGTGAACACCAAGTTAAACTATATCTTTCTCTCTAAAAATAGAGTAAAAAAGAGAAATTCAATAGCGCTCTAATTTTTCACCTATTGGATCTAAAAAGCTAAAATTTCACCTATTGGTTCTAAAAAGCTGCTGGACGCCCTCACCAATTTTTCTCAGTCTGGGAGGGGTAAAAGTGGAGCCTCCATCAATTTAAAGCGATGGAGCCTCCATTGTTAAAAGCGGAGCCTCCATTGTTTTTTTTTCAGTACTCGCAGTCACGTTCATTTATGAATAAGTCTGAAGCCTAACATAGATACCTTGACTTTTTATGGTGGAAGATATGATTTTGAAGTTCAAGGCATAATTGAGATATTTTCAACGGGCGAATGATGATTTGAATGTCTGCACTCTTTTCAACGAACTGAATTTATTGCTTGTATTTAATTTAATACTAACCTTCGGAGCGTTTCTCGAGATAGCGTACAGCGACGACGACGACCCATTTCAGCTTCTTCAAGTGCATCATAGATGCCAAGGCTTGAGTGATTCCTGTGATCTCATTAATTGCTCCCGTTTTCAAGGCTTTGTGGTGTTTAGGGCCTTCGTTACAGCCCCGCTTTTATGGAAATTTGGCAAAAATCAGTCTGCCGTAATAGTGAGGCTATAATTTGGGCTATAAAGAAGCCTTTATTCGAAGAAATTACGTCGTTGATAATTTACAAAATTAATATACTGTTCATGTTCACACATACAGGGAGTCACTTTAAAAATGTACTCACACTTTAACTGTCGCTAACACATGGCTTTTTTCATTACAAGTGCATTTAATTCATCACAACATGGCAGAAAATTACCTTAGCTTGAATGAGGGGAAGTTTGTCCTGAAATGTTATTAGAAGACTTTAAGTAATTGAATGAAAATTGAAAGACAACGTCGCGATATTCCTAATGACCTGTTTCGTGATGTTTGCGAATCCCTTGATGTGCGTTTTCAGCGTTGTCTGGACAAATATGGTCATCAATTGAACAGTCCAGGACATGATTTTTCAATTGCATTTGTCTTCTGTATTTGAAGCCATTTCCTTTCACCCTATGTTCATAAATAATGTTTTTCATCATCCAAAGGTGATTATATTTATTTTAGACGCCCTATTGAAATGCACGCAAACAAAACGGGCGTGTGCTTTCCAAGCTCCTAGAAATTTCTACATTACAAATATTATACAGGTAAAAAATTTACTGGAGATTGATCACTTCTTTCTTGAAAACTCGTCCTCCGTGGAGTCCGAGTAGCTTTCCTTCTTCAAAAGTGAAGTTCTCTTTTCTATCTGACGGTGGGAAATCCAGGAGAACATTTTGCTCGAGGCAGAAGATGAATAAATTTCTTTATTGCCCAAATTATAGTGCCACTATTACGGCAGACTGATATTTGCCAATTTTTCATAATATTGGGCTGTAACGAAAGGCCTCAACATCACAAAGCCTTGAAGACGGGAGCAATTAATGAGATCACAGGAGTTACTCAAGTTTTGGCGTTTATGATGTACCTAAAAAGAAGAAATGGGCCGTCGTTGTCGTCGCTGTACGCTATCTAGAGAAACGCTCAGAATGTCAGCGTTAAAATAAGTATAAACAACATATTCATGTGATGTGAAAAGAGGCAAGACGTTCAAACCATCATCTGCCTGATGAATTCATCCCAATTATGTCATGATCTTCAAGTTAATATCTTCCACCATGACAAAGTCAAGAGAGCAATATTAGGCTTCAAACTTGTTCACAAAGGAACGTCACTGCGAGTACTGAAAAAAATGACCAATGCAAGATACGATTATTAGCTCTCTAAGATACTGTAAGCAGAGATGAATATTGCTTCATGGCCATGTTTAGGCGCTCTGTGAAGACGTTCATCTGCCGGGCTATTGATATATTCTTAGAAGGGACAGTATAGTGGGGCGTAAAGGGAGCTCCGCTCCCACCCCTCCCAGACAGAAAAGAAAATTATGAGTGATTGTAAAAGTTAAAGGAAAGTATTAGCTTCAAATTAAGACTAAAAATGTGATTTTAGATACCTTATATCAGAAACTAGAACGCTGTCAAATTTGCTCTGTTTTTACCCTGATTTTAGGGAGAAAGAATGCGGTCAAATGACCGTTCGCGAAACCGGTCTCAAATTGGTCCTCCAGTATTCTAAACCCACATAACCTATTATAACCCAACAAAACCTATTCTAAATCAGCAAAACCTATCCCAACCTTACCTAACCCAACATTACCTACCTAACCCAACATAACATTTCTAACTCAACATAACCTATCCTAACCCAACATAACCTATCCTAACCCTACAGAACGTATCCTAACCCTACATAACGTATCGTAACATAACACAACCTATCCTAATCTAGCGTATCCTAACCTAATCTGTGCTAACCTAACATAACCTATCTCAGCTTCACCGGTCTATTCTAGCATGACCCATCATAATTTAACATATGCACCTAATGTTCTACTCCTAGCTTAACCTATTCTAGGCTATAGTTACATATCCTACATTGATCTACTACATCATTACTTAGCTTAACGTACCCTAGCAGAACCCAGGAAAAAATTACAACATAACCTGCTCGAAGAAATTCCAACATTTGATCAAGCTGTAGTAGAGATACCGCAATGGTCTTTGTATTTATTGATGAAGGCGATGAAAGCGTGACAGACGGACTAACTAAAGATGCCTATCTGCTTCGGTACCGCACGCTGACGCCCACCTCATTTGAAGAAACGAAGAGTCTCATATGTGAAGCCTTTGAATTAAAGTGGAACACTGAATGGATAAGGGGAGTTCAACTGACGGGAAGAGGACGTCATTTACTGAAAATCAGAGATAATACGTCGAGGTGGCCGTGGGCTGCACACAAGATTTGCTGCTTACAGACAGCACCTGCTCGTCTACGTGTTGGGCACTCGGGGCTACGGTCACACCTCCACCTCTTCAATATTGTTGATGATCCAAATTGCTCCTGTGGTACTGAGGAAAATATTGACCCCCTTTTTTTCTACTGCCGTTGCTACACTGCAGAACGTACCTCCATGAAAAATTCCTCGATCCTGCTAAATGTACCGTTCTGCTTAAAAAATTTGCTAAGAGGAGGCCTCTTCAGGGAACTCACCCAAAAGCAAATTATTAATATAGTGGTAAACTATTTATCATCCATAAGAAAAATTAAAACCATCTGAAATGTTAAAATTGGGACGTTGCAGAGAAGTGAGTGAATTCCTCGAGTGGCACTTCGTAGAAAAACTTCCTGTAACTTCTATCAGCTTGTGTGCTGAACTTCAGAACATCAATCTACAACTCTGAAGGCGTGGGGTTGCATGGAATCGTCTCCGAAGCTCCAATAAACCAGGGACAACAACGACTAATTAACTGAGGAAAGAACAAACAGAAAATTACACATACTAGTGCGCACGGCACGTCAAAAAATGACAGGATTAGAAATCAAACCAACTGAGCTTTACCATAGCTTTCCCATTATTTTCCATGCTATTCCTACACTATGCTGTGCTATGGTATTCCTACACTTTCCTAAGTTTCAACTGCGGGTATTCTACCGGGTGTCCCACAAAAATGTCCCCGACTTTTAAATTGACAATACCTTCACTTTGAATTAACATATTTGAACTGTTTTTTTTTCACAATGTGGTAAATTTTGTTTAGTTTTCGAATAATTCAAGTCATTTGAAATCGTTCAAAAATCACTTTACAGTAATCGATTTACCGAAAGAGGTTAAAAAACTAATTGTTCAAAGGAAAAGTTTAAAAACAACACTGGTGTTCTTCATTTCTCAATCCCTACTGTTAAAAATACTTTCACAATGATGTATCCTACGTACCACCAAGTATGTATCACCTACATCTATATAATATTCTGCTTGTTCCTTCCTTAGTTAGTTCGTTAGTTAGTTAGTCCGTCCGTTTCGCTCTCATCCGAGTTTGCAGTATCATGGATTCCGAATACTTGAGTGTTACATTAAAAGATCACCTTTATATTCTGTTTGGCATTTTTATCAGGATAGGTTCGGTTAGGTTAGGTTAGGTTAGGTTAGGATAGGATAGGTTAGGTTAACATAGGCTTGGTAATGTTGACGGAATGTTTTCACGAGTCCACCTAGCTTAACAAACAGACATCGGCATCTAAGGATGCTTTATTTCCAATCAAGCCTGATACATATCACCTTGTACATTGGTTTTTCAAATACCTTATAACTAACACCAGGAGGGCGATGACGCTTTCCCCCGGTCAAGACCGGTGCTCATTTTAGACACCTGGGTAGAGTGGGGTAATGTGCACTGAATTTTTCCCCTATACCCAACGGAGAAAATCAGGTGTCTAAAATCATTTTAGACACCTGGGTAGAGTGGGGTATTGTGCATTGAATTTTTCGCCTATACCCAACGGAGAAAATCGCCACCCAGAGCCGGGATTCGAACCCTCGATGCCTTCACGGAAGGGCAGGTCCTTAAGCCTCACAGTTATGACGAGAACGATGACTTTGTCCGTTAAATTTACACAGATCCTGCTGGTCGTTAATAATTCTTCGACAACGAATTGAAGCAGCATATCAAAAACTGAAAGAAAACGGTGAAATAATCCGCAGAACTCTTCGTTCAATGGTGGCTAGAAGTAATACTTGCCTTGAGAGAAATGGAGGGTATGTCGAAGGAGACTAAATTCCTTTATTTATTTAAACGTTATTTAAGGTAATGATTTGTTACTCTTTCTGTTTGTTCGGTATTTTGGAAAGTACAAAATAAGGAAGAATATCATTATTGTTTTAAAAACTTTTCCTTAAAACAATTAGTTTATCTACCTCTTTCAATAAATCGGTCATAGTAAAGTGGTTATTAAACGATTTTCTTAAACTTAAATTAAATGAAAAGGAAACGAAATTTACTACATTAGGAAAAAAGACAATTCAAATTTGTTAATTGAAAACGGAGATATAATCAATTAAAAAGTCGGGGACATTTTTGTGGGACACCCGGTATACAACCTAGTGCACATGGCCCGTCAAAAAAAAGACAAAATTAGGTATCAGACCATTGTTGAAATCAAATTTTTTATTTTAATGACCATCTTTTTTCGGTTCATTACTGTCCTGTTTTATATCTTGAACTTGAACTTGAAGATGGGGCCGACAGCGTCGGGGCCTTTGTAACGGCCTACAATTCCCTCCACAATTCTCACAATATTCACACAAAGAGTTCAGTGCC
>JACJUY010007551.1:4156-27974 GCA_014220935.1 Platorchestia sp. MABIK
GCACCGAGACTGAACCCGAAACGCACAGATTAGAGCATCAAACAATACAAATGTTGCAAGAACTGCACCTTGATCAACACAAACATAGCCCAAGATATCTTTAATTTTCTCTGATCATTCCTCGTTTCTTTGGTTGCTCCAAGCTGTGTGGTGTTGAGTTGCAGCTCGTGTAATGGTGTTATTGCCCTCACTCATCACCCTCATGTAATGCTATCAATCGTGATCCTCACTCATTGCCCTCATTGAATGTCATCATTCAATACCCTCACTCGTTACCCTCATCTATCACCCTCACATATAACCCTCATTCATTACCCTCACAAATAACCCTCATTCATTACCCTCACATATAACCCTCATCCATTACCCTCACATATAACCCTCATTCATTACCCTCACATATAACCCTGATCCATTACCCTCACATATAATCCTCATTCGTTACCCACACATATAACCCTCATCCATTACCCTCACATATAACCCTCATTCATTACCCTCACTTATGACCCTCACTCGTCACTATGCAGCGGCGCTCGCTGGCTTCAATGGAGTATCTGGGAGCAGTATTGCGTTCAGATCTGCTCCCCTCGCTCATCTCCTGCCCGCTGCCCCTCTCGTCTGGTCCTGAGCCGCTTGCTGGTCTTGCAAGCGTTCATTCATCTCTCTTCTCAGTGGCAGGATTTTGCTTCATCAGAAATGATAAAGCTTAGTTACATCAGAAAATCCAACGTTTTGCTTCACCAGGAATGATAAAGTTTTGCTTCATCAGAAATGATAACGTTTTGCTTCATCAAGAATGATAAAGTTTGGCTTCATCAGGAATGATAAAGTTTTGCTTAATCAGAAATGATAAAATTTTACTTTATCAGGAATGATAATGTTTTGCTTCATCAGGAATGATAAAGTTTTGCTTCATCAGAAATGTTAAAATTTTGCTTCATCAGGAATGATAAAGTCTTGCTTCATCAGAAATGATAAAGTTTTGCTTCATCATGAATGAAAAGGTTTTGCTTCTTCAGAATTGATAAAGTTTTGCTTCATCAGGAATGATTACGTTCTCTTTATCACAAATAACCGGTTTTTCTTTCATGAATACATGTGTGTGGTCGCCACAGTGTGGGTGCTGTAGTTGGTACAGATGTAACAACAGGTATGGTGATTGGTACAGTAGGTGGCAGGGTAGTTACAGTAACTGGTACAGTAAGTGGCACGGTAGTTACAATAACTGGTACAGTAAGTGGTACAGTAAGTGCAGTAACTGCTTTATCAGTTACTGCACTTACTGCACCAGTTATTGTAACTGGTACAGTAAGTGCAGTAACCGATAAAGCAGGGAAAGTAGGTTCAGCTAAGAAAATGCATGAGGCCCAATGACTGCCTCATATCTTTCACCAATACAAACGATAAAAAAATGAACTTTCCTTTCAAAAATGTTTTCCTCATTGCCTGGGATTTGCATCCCGTTTTAACTGAAACCTGGTTACTTTTTTTGGAATCACTCTTCACACCTTCTTTGAATGCTGATCTTTAGGTCGCCTTCAAATGCAGCTTCTCAAAAATCGGACACTTTCGGAACAAGTGGGCACTTGGAGGCTCAGCGGTCGCCCATGTCCTCAGACTTGAATTTAGTTCACCACTCGCAAATCTGGAAGAGCAATGACTAGTTTGTGGAAATGTGATCGCTCGATTTTTGTTTTCAAACCAAATGTTCGACTAAATATCAAACGAGCTTACGTAAATTGTTAAATTCCAAGACTCGAATTGGTTCTACGATTGACGTGTACAGAGCAACATAAATGCTCGCAGAAGTTCCGTCTCCATTCGAGTAGAAAACACTTTTAGAAAAAAAAACGTTTGTTTAACCGTTCATTCTAGATAAGCTTCATTCTTGTAAAAAGTACTCCATTCTGCTGAGCAGCGATGTATGTAAATAGGCTTGTGTTTACTCTGCTCGATTCTCTTCCACAACGTGAAGCTGGATGCAAATAAGGCTAAGATCACTCTGTCCCCTCGACACGGGATGTACACAAGCCCCACAGCCCCAGGGGCTCGCATCCTTGGGGCACAACCTCCCCGCAACACCACAAAGCCCCGCTTAAAGTATAGGCCTTCTAGGAATGCATGGCAGGTTGTCAGTCTCTTTTTTTTCTCAATACACTCCCTTTGATGCGCCGTGCTGCTTCTCCCTGATTTCCCTCGACCCTCCGGATTGTGGCGCTCGCTCACTTCAGTCCAGGCCCTCGAAAGGAAATATTAATCGCTGAGCTGAGGGCAGAGATCCATGTCGCTTCCGCTCTTGGCAGCAATGAAGTTTATCCTCAACTAAACCAGGAATTTATCCTCAACTAAGCCGTGAATTCCCCTCAACTAAGCCGTAAATTTTTCATTAACTAAGCGGTAAAGTTTATCCTCAACTGAGCCGTGAATTGCCGTAGGGGTTTGGATGCAGTCAGTCTGTTTGCATGTGTGTTAGTGACCTTGCATGCTAGAGAGTAATGAATGAAATAAATGCAACTTGAATTCCTGAAAATCATTGTAAATTGTTTGAATTTTTGGGTTGCTTAAGTTGTGCTAGTTCTTCCTTGGATTGTGATTGCACTCATGTTGTTAGATACGTTTGTCACTAATTACGTTCATAGCGCTGCTTCAACTTTTATTACATGAATGTACTTCGCGAGGAACACTCAAATGGCCAAGAACTGAACGTACTGGAAAAGTAAATGGCGTCATTCTGACATCTCTCATTATTGCACTCCGAAAACAAGTTATAGGAAAAGGTCAATTTAATTTTAAGGTCGGGCGTTGTCGTACAAGCCACGAATGAATGTCGATCGAGTGGCCACGGCAGCCAATAGCGCAGACATATTCATTAGTAAACGCGAGATACGGTAAATCATATCGGCACTTGAAATGATTAAAGAGAGCGCCATTTAGTTGGGCTTGCTGATGGATATTATTAGATGGGCGATTGCTGCGCATCCTCCTTACATATTACTAACGATCGCTGAATAGCTCGATACAAGTAACATTGCTCAATACAAAGGTACTCAATACATAGTACTCAACACGCAGACCACCTACCTATCCTCGCACTGCTGCGATCAGTGCAAGAGTAGAGGTCAGGGCTTGCATGACGTCCAAGTAGCTCCGAACATGAAGTTTAAACAATTTAAACAATTCATTGTTTCTTAAGTCTAGTTCAATGTTTCTCAAGTCTAGTACAATGTTTCTTGAGTCTAGTACAATGGTCAAATTTGAGTATAGCTACCTGTGGGCCCGAATAAGTTCAGCGACTTCTAGATCATCCTACCATCAACGTTGTTCTAAGGTGTACAATAATGTTTAACCTAATTCACTTAAACCTAATTTCACATTAGACTGATCAATGAGATAGTTAACTCGATATTAGATGCTTCATTTTACAACATAGTTCATTTAGAATATAGATTTAACAGCATATTCGATAAATGATTTAAGAGCAGACTGAAGATCGGCGATATTAACCATGGCAAATTACATTATTAGGACCAGCCATGTAGGAGTCAAGATTCGACTTGGTGTTCTTACACGACTAGTATTCTGATAGGAAGTGAGACCCAAAATTTCTTTTGAATACCTTGTAAGAATTACTTTGACGGATCTCCGCAGGGATTGAGTTTCAAGTATTAGTTCCAACGAAGAGGATACTGTGTTGCGACCGGGCCTTTGAATAATGAGGAGGCATGAATTTATCTCTATTTCGGATTAAATGGTCATAATGGCCAGTTTGTGCAGTTAATAATTGTTTTAGGCTGTTGTCGCTATCATTTGTTAATGTTTTGTAAATGAAATTACAAATGGAGATTTTGTAGAGATCCGAAATTTCGGTATTTGTAAATTTTTGAATGAATCATTTGTGTGAGCATTATATTATAGATTCTTTCCCGCTCTGATGGCTCTTTTTTGCAGAGTAAAAAGTACATTGTTTTTTTTCAGTTTCGTGCCATGCTTCTATTCCGTATTGCAAGTATGGTTAAATGAGTGTTCAGTAGAGTATTTTTAAAGCTGTTTCAGGCAGGAAGTTTTCAACTTCATATAGGATTCCGATGGATTTTGATAATTTAGAACTAATATGAGCGATGTGCTCTTTGAAGGTCAGATGTTTTTCTATTATGATGCCCAGGAACTTACATGAGTTGGTTTGTTCAATTTCACCTTCGCCAATTTTAATGCGTCGGAGAAATATATTCTTTTTGTTTGAGAATGTGATACATTTTGTTTCATCGATATTAAGGCTTATTTTGTTAGCTTTGAGTTACAATGAAACCTTATAGAGTTCATTATTTATACTCTCCGCAATCAGAGCGGCATTTTGGTTCGGAAGGACTGCAGAAAGCGTGCTGTCATCGGCAAAAAGAATGAATTTGAAAAATGATGTAGATTTAATAACATCATTGATAAAAATCAGAAAAAGGAGAGGCCCAAGGACAGATCCTTGTGGAACTCCATGGCTAATTGTCTGTGGGTCCGATTTTCCATCATCAATGACAACGTATTGCTTCCGATTTTTTAGGTATGATCTGAACCAATCATGGGCAACCTTGCTAATAATTGGTAGCACGGAGATAGGTCGATAAATCTTTACACAGTTTTTTTCACCATTTTTAAAGATAGGGGTTACTCTAGCAACTTTGAGGAAGTTCGGGAAAGTGCCTAGGAAGAGAGACTGGTTAGTAATATTGGATATGAGCGGGGCTACAATATCAGCAATAATTTTAAGTACTTTAGTAGCAAACATTTGTAACCCACTCGATTTTTTTTCAGGTTATTTATGCACTCAATAACATCGGAAGAGTTGGTTGGCGTAATGAAAAAGGAGTTGTGTTCTCGAATATGATCCATGTATTCCAGGTGATCAGTAGGTTTACTTGGAATACCATCAGCCATAGTTTTCTTTACGCTTACGAAGAAATTGTTTAAGAGATTAGCAATTTCTTTCTACTCATGGTGTTTTACATTATCTTGAACAACATACTCAATTTTCTTTTTATCGGTGTTATTCGGCTTGTAGCAAGAGTTTTAAGGAGGCGCCAAGTCTTTTTAACGCAAGCCTTAAGTTGAGTAAACTTGAGCGTAAAGTAGCCCTTTTTCGATGTCCTTATCTGGTTTGTCACATAGTTTCTGAATCTGTTACATGTTTTTCTAGGTATTCGCCTTTTGCAAAGGAGGGCCAGGTACGCTTGACGTTTCTTTATATTTATCACGATGTCTCAAGTAATCCACAGCTTATGTTTATTTTTCGGTGTAACTGTACGAGTTACAATTGGGCAACAGTGATTGTGTGCGGTCATTTTAATTTCAGTCAACTTCACCACTGCTTCATCAATGCTTGTTGCATCATTGTTTTGTTGAGAGATGTGCAATGTTGGCATTGATTCTTCTAGAACGGTGCGCATTTCTTCTAAATTTGATTCGTTTACTTTACGACATGAGTAAGTTTCAGCCCGTGGCTTGGTGTAGGTTATTCAGATATTTTTCTTAATAAGAAAACCTGGAAAATGATCTAATAAGTCAGAAGTAATTATTCCATCAAGAGAATCAGTTGGGTTTGTATGAGGACCTGTTGAACTGAAAAATAATACGATTTAGCTCATTCAGGAAGGATATAGGACAGGCTGTAGGAGGCCTATACACCGTTCCAAGCACAATTCGTTTACCATCTCTAGACAGTTCTACGAATAGTGACTACTTGATCCCGATTCATTGTTGCACTTGCTATGATTCTCGAGTCTATGTGTTTAGATAAGTACCTACTGATGCCTACCCCTCGCTTGTTCTTTCGTTGCGAATGGTAACCATGATAATTTTCAAATCTAATCATGTCTTTGGTTGAGTCATCTAGCCAGCTTTCGATGAAGCTAACCACGTCTAGGTTATACTTAAGTTCAGTAATAGTACATTGTCTCTCTTCCAATTTTGGATAGGGTGACCTACAGTTCCAACACTGGAGCGAAAAATCATTGCGAGTTATTCGCATAGTTTCGTTGAACATTGATTTATTAGTCTACATTCAGTTTTCAGAGTTGCTTAGGTTTGAATATATTCTGTTTAAATGATTGAGATCTGGGTGGATTTCATCAAATGCATCAGCGGGATCAGTCATTTAAAATTAGTAAACAGTAAGCAGTAAGTAATATAAAACTTAAAAACGAAATACAGAGTCAAGATTAAAAAGATATTCCTGTCTAAAACTAGCTTAGCAAGTGAGAGAGAAAAGAGTAAAAAAATCTAGCGCGATTTCGTGAATATGCACACACTCAGTCCATGAGCGAATAATATTGGAGTTCAAAATCACAACATTGGTGCGCACAAATTGCTGAAAGCGTGTCACAAAGTTCATATACAACTGGTAATAAGTTTTAAAAATTTTGACGACAATGACATATCTAATCAGCTAAAATGGTTTACACGTAATAATAACCTTACTGGTAAAAATTACGTACAAATAAGGTGGGAAAGCGAACAAGGTGGAAATCTAAATTCCATTATAACATTGGTAGGTACAAATTGCTAATGGCGTTGTTGCAAAGTTCACACACAACTGTCATAAATGTTCACATACATCTGTCGTACATTTGTCAAAATTAAGGTGATCCTGATATATTTTATCTTTTAAAAGTTGAAAGTGATTTAAGATATGAAGTTATACAGCTATAAGTTGTAAAGTTATTAAATTTTAGGCGCCAGTGACATATATAATCAGTGACAGTTACATGTTATGATAGTGACAGGAAATCTAATTGAGGTGATCGCCCAAAGCTTAAGACCTGTTTCGATGACATATCCAGTTGCAGCATCAGGTATTGGTCGAGCTCTTCTGGCGTGTTAATCTGATGGCGTCTTGAATCCTGTTGTCCAGGGGAGTTGACTACTGTTCCTGTCACCGTGAGACGCTGCTGATCCAAAGGAAAGGAGTCGGCGAGCAATGTCACTTTGTTGCTTTTACCTTATCTTGTAATTTGTTCTCAGAGTGAAATAATTTCTATTCCCTACCCTTGCACTGCATCGATCGGTGCAAGGGAAGAGATCGTCATTAGAGATCAAGGTTGCACTGTGCTCGGAAGAGATCGTCATTAGTGTCCGTAACTTCATTGTAGCTCAAATACGACAGACAAAATATCACTAACAGTGACGCCATGAGCATTCGATAGTGATCGTATGGTAGCACGGTGAGGTACTGGATATTATTTAGCTGCAAATCGAGCATTCCTTGTTGCCATGATACTCACAGTGAAGTCCTCCATACTTGTGAGCGCAAAACGGAGAAAGAAAAAGAGGAACCATTTATTTCCAAAAAAGGTGATTCAGACTTCTATGCATTACAACCCGTTGGATTTAAAATATTTCTCAGCACAAAAGTCCTAAAGTGATTTACAGATTATACGAAGTATGGTTGAACAGATCACACGGTGCCCTACCGGCCAATGCTGTGTTGCGATATGATTTCGTCATATCCAGCGTCCAGAAATTTTTGTGCTATGGATTACCTTGAATGTTGCGACTGGCCCTCGTATTCACTTCGAATCTCCAAGAAGAACTGAGTCGATCATCATATTTGAAGAGATATTCCATCGTGAGTTATCTACAGATGAAAAGCATGCAAACTCTACTAAGAATCTTCTAGAAGCACGACATCTGAGCAAGCCTCCACGATTCAGCTATCGTACCAACCATGTTACGACGTCGTTTCTAAATCGAATGCCCGAGGTTGCAGCATACTACCATTTGAGTTATCCTTAATATGTGATTCTTCTATTTATAGGAATATTTCTTATATATTTAGTAAGTATTTCGTCATGGAAACTCAAATACATGTTATTGATTCAATTAGGCATATTTCCATACATGTTAGGATGATTTTCATGTTTATGGAGCGACGTTTGATCGAAGTTCAGCTTGCGGTTGATGACGCTCAGCAAGAGCCGAGGGAGAGCAGGTCAGTAAGACTGGCGCCACGACATAAGCAGCATCTGTGTCGTTACAATATCTTGAGCCGCGCCCTGCGGGGTGGGGCTGACTCTGGTGTTATAGACATAATAACAAGAGAACAATATCGGCATGAAGTGATTTCAACTTGTGGAATCCTATAAGTGAGCCAGCTTTAATAACTGAGAATATCAACAGTCAAACGTCTACTGCCACACCGAACGGTACTTCTATGTACATGCGTGCCTGGCTGTCATCTAGTACCCCTGGCACTCCACATCTCGACATCAGAGGGACTCCACATCTCTCTCTAAGTTGAGTCTCTCATTTCATTAAATAGCTTCGCATTGTTAACCAAAGCGTGACTATCCTCAGGTCGTAGGTCAATGTAGGTCTATTTCGATGTGGCAAGCGATATCTTGTATTAGTGCCATAATGTAACAGGAACATTCTTTAGGATTGTAATGCGCATTTAATTGATTAAATCTCCATCTTGCTTACAAGTGTATCAATACCTGTGTTCTAGAGAGTTGAGAGAAGACATAAAAGGCATGGAAAAGCGTTACCTAATATAATTTTGATAATCTATTCATTATGATAATCTAAATATTCAATTTCCCTTATTCAAAGGGTGGTGGCAGCGTCAATAGCTAACTATTAATTAAAATCATGGCGAGGACATAAGCCACGCCTTATTATTAAAATAAAAGAAAGTGATGTCCTCCATATATCACAACAATTGGAATCTAAATTGAACATCTCAGCGGACGATCCACGTAATTCACAACGAAATGCTGACAGAGAAGAGGATCACGACACTGCACATTTCTATACAGCATCACATGATGCTGTGAAAACTCCAACATTCAGGTCAATAATGCTCAAAATATAAATTCAATTGATGATGCTAACAAAATTTAATATGAATAACTGTCATGATTTCAATCGACAAGCAGACTTAACCCGCTATTGCTCCTATTTTTACCGGCGCATCAGTACCTCTAACATCTGGAGCGCTTCTGGTCACGAGCTCTGAAAAAAAGTAAATATCAATGAAGTTCAGTACATTAAGCCCCCCATGGTATTATGATACTGTCAATAGTTTGTAATGAGTACCCGCGTATTGAACAATGGTACTTTACATCGAGCAATAAAGCAATCTTTGATAATTTATAAGAAGGATTCACAGCAATGGCTCTTCTAATAATATCCATCAGCATGACCTACTAAATGGCGCTCTCTTCAATCCTCTCAAGTACAACTGAAGTGTAGTGTGCTTTTATCAGTGTACAATTTACAAAATATAAATCGACATGTGTTGAGATATTCTCATAATGTTTTCGAAATTTCTAGACGCCGTTTGTACATTTTATTTCTGTTTGAGCAACTATCACATGTCTCAGAGTGTTTCACTGCACGTAAAGTGGGACGGAGACTCGCGGACAGATATACACACTTATTTTTGTGAGTCGTATCGCTCTCTTTTGCTCTATATTTAAGAAACCATTAATTTATTATGGAACTTTCTACTCACAGTTTATAAAATCCATGTCACTCAATAAAGTGTCTAATAAATGTTACTCGGGGCGCAAAAACCTTCGAGGTCATCTGCTGTACGTGCCATTTACTTCCAGCTAAGAGCGAAATGAAAGCGCATTAACTTTTTCCGTGGGTAGCTGTGCAGCAGAGCGAGGTACCATTCTCAGTCGTGCACTGGCTTAATCGATTTCAAGTTAGCTCGCCTCTTGGACAATTGAGGTCCATACCATTCCGAGAAAAAATTGCCAAAATCTAGAGCTTTTTCTGGTTCGGACGAGTGCGCTGAAGGCCTTCAATCCGAGGGTCAGTCAAACAGAGCTAATTGGTGCTGCGTGACGACAGGTGTTTGTCTGAGGGATGATGGCATGCGGTCACGCCGTGTCCGCTGCAGTTTTATTTCCTTCTCGTTAGAATCGAGTGCACAATTTCATAACTTCTTGAATAACTGTTTTATTATTGTGTCAAGAACATGTCCTTGAAATAAGACGTAGAAGATTAACGAAGGGAACTAGCCCAAAAATTAAAAGTTTGAAATGAATTTATCATTAACTCGAAATGTTGGAGAAAGTGTTCGTGGATTCTAAGGAATGAACGTAAAAATTCATTTGCTGCATTTAATAAATAACCCGTCGTACATTAGTTCGTATTAATTTATCTTTCAAATTTTTGATCAATCTTATATATTTATGCACATGTTTCTTGCGTACCCTTCTAGTCGCGTCCAATACACAAATACGTGACTTCCTACTATGCTCAGAAGAGATCTATAATCTGCATCCGGTAAACACCAAAAGCCGCTGAGTGAGTCACAACGCAAGAGGTTCTGGCAGTTCTCACACAGCAATGCTAGAATGCAGTAACCAGCGTGAATGATACCTGTATTTTTTCAGACATAAGTTTTAAAACCACTTACTTGTTCAGCGAGAAATTTTGTGTCTGCATCTGCCTATTCACTGAGAAATTTTGTGTCTGCATCTGCCTATGCACTGAGAAATTTTGTGTCTGCATCTGCCTATTCACTGAGAAATTTTGTGTCTGCATCAGCCTATTCACTGAGAAATTTTGTGTGTGCATCTGCCTATTCACTGAAATATTTTGAGCCCGCATCTAGCAATCCACACTCGTACAACACAAAAGGTTTTCTACTCGGTGGGAATAGTTTCTGAACTGATGGTGTCAGGATATGCAAATGATATCGTCACAGCGGACGGCACCAGTACACAAGTATTGATAAAAACAGCATTTTATTAATGCTAAATAACGAAGAAAATTTAACCAGTTTTCAGTCAAATAGAAAAATAATCCGTGTCATTCAAGTGTCACCGTGTTGGAATGAAGAATTCCTTCTCAATAGTCAGTAATACTAAATTCTTCCACGTAAATCCTGACGCCAGGTTTGGTTTCCGAATGCCAAGCTAAAATGGATGGAATTACAAACCAATACCCTAGGCACAGGCCTAACATGATGGTGGTAAAGACGTGTCGCTCAACTGAAAAATGTAATTTTTGCTCACGAGCGTCCAATTAAGCGATGTAATGAGAGTGGTGGCATCATGTTTCCTCTGCGCTCAGGCCAGGGTGATGCTGACTCCACTCACAGGGGGAATTTATTTTTATAATCCAACCCTCTCAAACTTCGTTTCCAATTGATCCTTTTTGTAAATAAATTTGAAATAAAAAAGTAGAGCAAATACAGACGTTTGCTGTTGCGTGGTGATCCAGTGATGTGGACTCCACTCACAGGAGTGAATGAATTTTTACATGAATTTTTACATTTCCATCCTCTCAAACTTTGGTTCCGGCTTATCATTTTTACTTAATTTGAAAGAAAAAATAGAGGAAATACAGACGTTCGCTGTCGTGTGGTGATCCAGTGTTTCATCAAGCAATAGCTCAGAAAGAGGCTGCCAATACAATTAATTTCCGCTCATAGCGAACTCAATTACTGCTTATGCTCTAAGTATCTTGACGGTTCAGACTAGATTACATTTGCTGGTTATTTGAATCCATTAAAAATTAATTAGCGCTTTTTGAATGCAATACTTAAGTGTTGAACCACAGCCATCACTCTCATAGCGAGGAGTGACGCAATGACGCATTTTATGGACTTGCAACGAGATCGAACAAAATCGCAGACTGTGGTCCAGGAGTCAAATAGCGGTCCAGGGAAGTCTCATAGAAGCAGCACGCGCAATGAAGATATGTTGATGAAACAAAGCCACACCGACAATCTGGGATACGCACTTCGAAGGTCCGTTCCTTGAGCTGCATCTCGTGTTCATGGTTTTCTGCGCCGTGTCCAGAGGAAGGATGCTTAAGCGACGCACGTCGTCATAGCGGTTCATCTGTCAGCGTAACTTCTAAGTGGACTTAAGCTGACAGCTCTACTGACGTCGTCACAGCGGTACATCAGTCAGCGTAACTTCTAAGTGGATTTACGCTGACTGCTCTACTGCTGCAACTATGTAAATTATTATCGGACAATCAAGCGCATTGCGAAGGAAGAACACGCGAGGCGCCTGACTGTCACAGGAAGGATGGCTCCAGTGAGAGGAATGTAAAAAGTGCATTGTAGGTGTGTGGCAAGCGATGAGGGAGGTGCAGAGATCTGGCCTTGTTTTAGTAGAGGCTTTAACACTTAAGTGTGACGTGACCCACCGGTGGTCACTGAGGGAATTTTCACAATGCTGCTGACCGACCAGCAGTCACTAACTCAATTTCGATAAATGCTTAGTGAAAACTAAGTAAAGGCGCGATCTACTATATGTTCGATATTTTAAAAAATTGATCTCTAAAATTCACTAATTTGAGTTGAACATTGAGCTTCAGTTTAACCCGTCGCAATTGACGTGTTAAGTATGTTCATGAGTAACTTTCAGACTGTTTATAAATACGTCATGACTAATTGCTAGGCGAGACTTCTTTAGATACTGTGTAAACGTTATGGTGTGTTTTAGAAAGCTTTACATTTTAAATCACTCTAATTACCATGTTACTTTTTCCTCTCGGATATTTCAGCCTTATTTTTTTATGTTTTTAATCTGCGTCAACCATATTTTCAAATAATCGTTCGCAGTATCCCCTCAAACTTTAATATTAGTTTTACCCAGTCCCAAGACTAAAAAAATTTGAGATAAATATTTAGCTACTTCCGCAAACTGCATAGCGGCTTCAGGATCATTTGCATCCAGTCTCGGGAAATCGAAAACCTGAAAATGCAGCACCGTCTACGTTGGGTTTTCCCTCACTCTTTCAAGCTGGTTTACGACGAGGTCATTATTCAGCTCTAAAGAACCCACATCATTTATTTCAGTGAAACCGCCGCAATAACGCTGCTCTGTGTGCCCTCCTGAGTGCTCCCACCTGCCTGCAGAGATGGACGTCTTTTCCTGTTAACCAATGACTACTGTGCTTCGTGGAGCTGAATGACTAACTTCCTTCAAGTCTATAAACACTTTGTGTATTTAAGAACATTTTTTGAATCATAGTGCTGAGTTTTGTTGGAATATTTTGAAAGTAGTGCTACATACTCTTGGCGTCCTAAACATCATGTCTTGTTCTAGGAGCAGCAGCAAGGATTCACCAGCCGAAATTTTGAAAAAGGAAAAGTTTTGACACAGGCAAATGGCTAAATGAATGATTATTTTTGAAAAAAGACGATCAATAGCTGCTTTCTCAGAAAATGCCCAAAATCTACATTGCTGGACTAGAAATTTACAGCAAAACAGCTTCGGTCTTCTTCAGGGTTGGAGAAAGTAACTCTTTCACCTGCCCACGGTTCCCTATCTGAACCACAACAAATGTACGGTATTTTTTACATTAGGCAACAGAATTTAAAGCATTTACATCATTTATTCCGGGTCATTGAGACGTAAAATACAAAAAATCCCATCAAAAAGCGGAGAGTTACTTACTTCAATGAGCTGGTGTGGCATATACTCAAAATGCCGCGGATCGTGCTCTGAAGCTGAGTAATCGAGCACAAAGAGTTAATTCACCTGCTCTGGTCAGACATTGCATACATTCCTGTGATATCAAATATCTTCGCAATGCGATATAAAGAAGCCCTAGATAGAACAAGTGCCGCACGTCCTGCACAAGCCCTGAAGACACAGCTAATGTTATTTGACCGACTCTGCCATTTCCCGCTCCCTCATTGCCCTGACTTGCCACATCACTTATTGCCCTGACTTGCCTCATCACTTATTGCCCTGACTTGCCTCATCACTTGTTGCCCTGACTTGCCTCATCACTTATTGCCCTGACTTGCTTCATCACTTATTGCCATGACTTGCTACATCACTTATTGTCCTGACTTGCTACATCACTTATTGTCCTGACTTGTCACATCACTTATTGCCCTGACTTGCCACATAACTTATTGCCATGACTTGCTACATCACTTATTGTCCTGACTTGCCACATCACTTATTGCCCTGACTTGTCACATCACTTATTGCCCTGACTTGCCACATCACTTATTGTCCTGACTTGCTACATCCTATGAACCTCTACCTTCACTGCCCCTAAACACGCGCACTCGAAAACGTTGTTGAGCCCGTGTCTGCCGTGTGGCGTCGCTCTTCAACTTATTAAAATAAGGACTCGCATATTTAGTTTAGTCAGTGCATAAATCAGCAGTACGGAGCCTTAAATATGTGTGGGAGTTTATTTTAAAGCGTTTCTAAGCCATTCATTGTAGTGCAACGTGTGTATAATATTGTATGGGAAATGTAAGAAATTGTTTCGATCATCACAGTTTGGGCGATGAATTTCAAACGAAAAAGAGATCATGATAACGTTACCAACTTCCAGGACGGCATATACTCTGTTTTTAATGCAGTCATTGCAAAGCTGTTCAGCACAGAAATCATATAAAATTTCAGTTTTGTGATTTTCATAGACGACCTATAAACAACCCATAAAAATTTTAGTCTCGGCGAAAATCAAATACGAATCAAAATTAGGTTAAAAACGGTAAAAAGTCCCTGTTACAATCTGATGAAAAATTACCCGAAGCACGAACGACAAATACTTGAATGTATTACAGTGTTGCTGTGGCAGAGCTTTCATCATTTCAGGCCACGGCGCTCAGCAAAGTAACGTATTCGGACTTTAGTTCCAGAAGTCAGCATGCGTAAGTCATTTCGTTCTTGCATGCGAAGTCTAGTATATCGTAATCAGGGAACAATTTCAGTCAAGTAAATCACAATCACGAAACACATTTCGGTCAAGTAAACTGAGTTCTGATTCCCGGCGCTCAAAGTTTGTGTACTTTAGGACCAGCAGCTCGATAGTCTTGTCGAGCTGAGGACGCAGAACTGCGCTTCACACCCCACAGGCTGGCCGCTCTTACTAAGTGACACACAAAAACAAGACCAACAGATACACGAATGCTGAGCGGTACGGACGTCGGCCGAAGCCTCATATTTTCCTTGCGAGAACTTTAATCTTCAAGTGAGGAGAGTACGTACAAACTGCGAGCAATTTGCTAGCACCGTCTCAAAGCTCCCTCTTGACTGATGTCAAAGTTCAATTTTTGACGCCTGCCAGGATGCGAGGTTGTGTTGCTTCGGGAAGGATGTTTTGCAGCACATTTTATGTCATAAGAAATCCGGCGCCTGGCTCTCGACGAAAACAGAAAGGTACACAGGATTTATGATAGCGTCGGAAAAAGGATTCGACGCCCGATGAAAGACGTTTGTCTTCAGCCAGAAGCGCTCTGTAGAAATATTTCCCTGCCACTCAATCTTTTCATTTCATCTAAGAATTTTGCGGCAGAATCTAAAAGCTGTTGGACTGCAGAGAACCCAAGTTTTCTGAGATGATAGAGAGTCCAGCGTTTTCATGGACTCTAAAATCTGTTTCTCTAGAGAATAAATAGAGTTTCTGGTGTAAGTGCAAGACAGGAATGGGCAACGAAGGAACCAAAGCCTGGCTCTCTGTGGCGTGACACTGCTGCTGGTGCTGCGCTTGTGGCAGAAATACGACCGCTACAGTTTTGCACAAGAGTTTCGTTCAGGCCGACTGACTTCAGTAGCTTTGCCTCGAGAATGCAGACAAAAATTCTCACATTTGTCTGGCCTTATGTTGAGACTCGAATGGCTCCTCAGAATTCGGGACGGAAAATTCTCTCTCCGTGAAGTGCTTATCAAAAGGAACAAGTAAAAGCGCTGCAGAGAAGAAGGCAGGAGAATAACACACATCTCGAGTTGCGGTGGCTTGTACCATCGTGATCACATGAGTTGCATCAATTCATGGCATTCCTTTTTCGTTGCAATGTATTCTTACGAGCAGTGGGAGAGTGTTGAAATACGGACGTACAAAACTTTCACAGAAGTTGTTATAATTCAAATTTAGAATCAAGGCTTTCAAGTACAATTAAGGTTTGTAAATAAACCATTTTCCCAAAAAAAAACATTTTCATATTTCTAAGCCCACAAGTGTTGTCATGGTGGCTCTGGTTCCTTAGATCTATGCACGATCTCTTGTATTTTACATAATAAATATTCCATTTTATGAATGGCAAGCCTGTGTTTATTCGTCACTCTCTACGACTTGTATGGTCAAACACGAAGGACATTCGTGCGAATGAACATCCTGTGCAGCGCAACTCGGCATTCGATGAGGCTTGTCTCACACGCCTCGCAGCCCTCCTCCCATGACCTCTGGAGTCCCCAGCGGAGGGCAATAAACAAAGACTTCTGGCGGGGTATCAGGGGTAGGGTGAGAGGACGGTAGAGCTCGGCACCGTAATGAGGAGGCGTGCTTGGACTGCGCAAGTCGCTTTTCCAAACCTGCCAGCTAGAAATGACCTGAAAATTGGACGCATCAGCTACAGGATGTTTCTCTTTTACATCGGAGAGCAAACGAACACGAGCCCCTGAAATTCTGCCTTCGAGTACGTAAACAAAAGCAAAGCCGGTCATTTTAAAAAGCTCTTATCTCGCGAGAGACTGGGCCTCAAAACTGCAGGTTTCCTGACCCTACATTGCACATGAAGCTACGGGACGGCGAGCTCTGCTAAAATGCATTGTAGAGCACCGACCTGAACTTATGAATCATGGAAGCAACGCGACTTTGTTTCGAATTGTGTTTTCTTTGTTTTATTTACGCTGGGCCAGCAAAATGGGTGCGACTTTCTGAGGGTGCGTTGTACGTCGTTTATGTCTTTGATAGGTACTATACAAGGAGTTGTGGAAATAATTTTAATCTAAACAAATAAGCGTTGTATGTAAACATCAATTTCCAAACCATTTTATCTGTAGCGTCATGAACGAATGCTTAATTTCTAAGATATACGTAATAATTCATTCGTGAAGTTCTCTCGGGGCACCACGAGCATTACTGTTATTAATTGTTATATAAATAGAGAACAATGAATGTAGCAGTAAATTTTTTGTTCACTTATGTGAATACTTAATAACTCAGAAACATCCATGGTTGGGTTTGAAGCCGTCACATACGTAGGAAAATGTGTTTACAGAGAAATGTTTAAACCTGCTTAAATTTCTTGCAAATTTTATTTTCTTATATAGTTGCATTTTATTCATCAATAACTACGACTTGTATGGTCATTAAGTACGTAATCTATGAAGATTTCACCTCACGATTTTATTTGCTACTGTACTTTATAGAAGAGCACTCACCATTGCTCTCCTTGAGCGGACGAAGTCGGTATTAATTTTATAAGCCCAAGTACTGCACTATTAGGCGTGTGCCTTCTTCATTTACACGCTCAACTTGAACGTTATTGGAGTAAGCTCGCTGCTGCTTGCCTTTTCTCGCGTTGCCTAATCGTCATTCCATCACAGGTAGAAGAAAAATTTTCATATTCGTCAGAGCTTGTTCATGCCACATATCTTTCATAAACTTGTAAAAATACTGAATAATATGGACAAAATTATTTAATGAGTCATTTTTCATCACATCACGTCCGTTGCCTCTGCCGTTGCCGGCTTTCCGTTGCCGTCTGATGGTCCCCTTGACTGTGAGTCCATTTCCCGTGCAATGATTTGGATGCTTTAATTGGATGATTTTTCCCGAGCTTCATACGGCCAGTGAGCTCTTGCAAACTTTCTAGACCAAATAGGAACGAACAGAAAGTTAGTTACAGTTTGGATTATTAGAGTTAACCCGTTTAACTTCTTTTTCGATATAATGCGCGACGTCAGTGCATACTTTTAGCATTCGGCTCACACAGACTGGACCCTCTGGGTTCTGCGTTTAGCACAGCAGAAACGGTTCCTCCTGGTGACATGGCAGAGAATGCTCGTTTACAGTGGAGCAGTCTGCCCCCTTCTCGACCTGCTCTTTTCACGATGCGTCTGGCCCGATGTAACTGTTCTGCGACATGCACACTCTCTTATGTGGTCACCGTGGCCGAGTGGTTAAAGAGCACGTGTCCTTCACGGGAAGGGTCGGCAGTTCGAAGCCCAGTAGTGCTGCCCGGGTATTTTCCCCGTTGGAAAAAGGAAGAACTCGACCACAATTCTCCACTCTACCCAGGTGTCGGAAATGTTACCGGCGTGATCGGGGGTAACCGTCATTGCGCCCTGATATTAGAAACAAGGCTTTGTAAAAACCAATGCACAAGATGATATGTATCAGGCTTGATTAGAATAAAACATCATTTCTTGCAGCACTCGGGCTGGCACACACTCGCCCTCCTGGCAGCAGCTGACGGAGACGTCAGTAGTCTGTGCCTCAGGCGGTGGTGGTGGGCCGAGCTTGGTCAGGCCTGAACTGTGCATTTAACACTTTAAGCGTGACGTGACTCACCGGTGGTCACCGAGGGGATTTTCATAATGCTTCTGGCCGATCAGCAGTCACTAACTCAGTTTCGATAAATGCTTCATGAAAACTAAATGAAGGCGCGATCCATTTAATGTTCGTTATTTTCAAAATTGATCTCTGAAATTAACTCTAATTTGAAGTGAAGATTGAACTTCAGTTTTACCCGCCCCACTCAACTTGTTAATAATCCAATGATTTCCTGCAAGATTGTGGTATTATATTCATCTATGAAGAAATAAGATTAAATATTAACTCTTGAATATTAAGAGATGTTCACAAAGAAGGGATTTATTAATAATTTTGAAAATTTGCACCCCACTCGTGAGTAAGATTAGAGTAGATCTACTTATTTTTTTCTCTTGCGCAACATTTAATCAACTTTGCAATTAAAAATTAGGAGTGTGAATTAAGCCAATAATTTGGGGTTTTACTCTATCCTTTTGAAATGATAAAGAATAAAAATCGCATCCTTAATCATTTTTACTTTTTCATTTGCCAAGTAATTTAATATTGACAAGACGGGTACGGCGAAAATTTCCAGATAGAGGAAGTTGATGAGAGGGAAGCCAGGACGGGAGCACAAAACTACTGTAGATCAGCAAGAGAACAAAGGTGTCAACCCAAACACTCACTCTCCTCATTCGTGTAACAATAAGAATATCACAAATTTAGTCCTCGGTCCCATCAGATGAGCTCAGTGAGAAGCTCATCAGGGTGTTCTTTACGGGAAAGTTCGAAATTTAGAAAATGCAGACTTTCATCTTTTGAACGCGCTTCGTTATTGATGGTACACAAACTGTAGCTTTTGAATAAAAGTCAAAATTGAAAGGATTGGAATTATGACATTTCGGTTAATGATTGAAGACTTGTTCTTGAGAGATTTCAGGTGCGATCTGCGACAGTTATTACGAAACCAATTTTTCTCTTCTAGTCCATTTAAATTGAAAAATCACATTCGTTCCGCGTAGATCACCAATTACAGTCCTTGTATGTGTGATATTTGTGACGTGGTCACTTGTCTTCCCATTTCATTATAGAAGGAAGTTAAGCTCCCAATAACAATGTGAGTCGCGTTAACAGAGCTAACGGTGTTCCTAAAGATTTTTCTATTTAACATAAGTAGGCTTTAAATGTTTTAATTTCGTGAATTATTTTAACATTTTATAAAATATCTTTAAAAAACATAAGTAGTTAAGAGTTTTTACTTCAAATACAATACATTCCAATGTTACAATACAATACAATATTTCCATTTTTAAGTATAGAAATGTTTAAATGCGTGGATGTAAACAATGCCGATGCTCATATTGATGAAGTTGTGCGCTGACGCTGTATCAACAGCAAAATTCAGTGCATTCACGAGAGCCTGGGCATGGCGTGCGCTGAAAAACTCCACACACACACGCGCGCGATGTGCACCATCATAGCAAACTCTCTCAAAAATTTCCAAATTATCCCGTGTGTGTTGTTAGGTTAAAATTGAATTTCCTCCGTAAAACTTGGCGAGCAAAATCTTTTTTTTTTCACGAGTAAAAAATCTTAAGGAGCCCATCAATGTTCGCTCGTCTCTGAGATTGCTTAAAACTTATAATGTTAAATCTTGCTAAGGTTCCGTGCGCCGCCTCATCTATTGCAGGCTGCGATGAAGGGGCTAAAATGGCTTACCTTCTTCAACGCTTCCTCTTTTTCTTGAGGTTTAGAAAATTTTATGACAAATTCTCCTGTGTGCCTGTATTTAATAACTTTTAAAAGAACATTCATGATGACTAGAATTCAAGTAAAACCTTAATTGAGTTCGGAATTTCTATTGAGTTTGAGTGTTTACGAGAACAAATTCGGAATCTCGGGTGAATCCGACAAGAATACGCCAATTGAGATGTTTCGCTCCTGTCTCACTCCACCTGTTCCAGCAATAATTATCTGCAGTCATTTCATTAGCGAAGACTAAATAAAAGGTAAAAGCTGGCTTTGCCCTCAATTGAATTTTCTAATACTTCCCCACTGGACTTACTTGGGGCACCGCCTAGCGTGCTGCGTGATCTCCGTGAAATGAACTCGCACCAAACTTGACCTCAACTCTAACTTTACGGCGGAAAAGAACAGGAGCCGCCAATTGCATTGACAAGCGAGCAAACAGCTCGCGTGGCCGAGGGCATCAGCTCTGACATTGAGAAGGTATTATGGAACGCAGTCCGTGACTGATCTTCTCGTGCAGTCAGTGGGGCGCAATTAATTTCGCTGCAATGCACTTTGATTTTCTTCAATTTTGGAAGAAATGGCTCATGTCCGTGGTGTAATATCGCGTGAACATGACGCAATATCGTATGAACATGACGCAATATCGCATGAACATGACGCGATATCGAATAACATGACGCAATATCGCCTGAGCATGACGTAATATCGCATGAACATGACGCAATATCGCATGAACATGATGTAATATTGCATGAACATGACATACTATCGCATGAACATGACGAAATATCGCATGAGCATGACGTAATATTGCATGAACATGACGCAATATCGCATGAACATGACACAATATCGCATTATAATGATGCAGTGTAGCACTGACATGACCCTTTACTAAAGCGGTAACGAGAGTCAGTAATTTATGTAGCATTTCAAACGTTCTAGTTAAATCTAGATTAAAACAATCCCTTTAATTCTTAAACAAGAACACGACTCATGTATTTCCCAAAAATCATATCCTAGCGAAGAAACTTCCTCAGAAAGTTGCCAAACAACAAGCAGCTGCTGTCAGTTACGTTGTACCCGCGCCTTCGAGAAACGAATTCTTGCTTGACTGATATCTTCGACCAACAATGTGTTCAACATTCCTTCCCCACCACATGGGGAAGTCCACATGGGGCTGGCCGGGCCAAAAGCCACTTTTTGGAAATATTTATTCTCCTCCAATTTCAATTTCAACTTTCAATTACACATTAATGTCATCTAAATCCGAGGTTTGATTCTCCTTTAGGGCGACGAAAGTAAAGGGATCTCATAACCTAGGCTGGGTCAGTACCGCAGGCTGGATTTGTGCTCAGTTATTGAATTAAGGAAATTTTATGGTCCCTAATACGACATAATCATTCCCTGACCAGCGGCCAGCGTTGCTTAATGGCGAGAAGAGTTTAGAAACTGTGTAGAGGCAGGTGAGTATGTATCATACTGCGGCGCGTTGTGCGAGTTACGCACCAGAACATCAGTTTGTGGTCGTGACGTTCTTCCTGCAAGTGTACAGGGAAGCGCAAGAGAAGAATGTGCCCCACAAAACTGGACTGTATGGACGCAAAATGATAAATACATTGTATTACATAAGCGCATTTGTACTGAAATGTTTAATTCACAGCGTCTAGTTCATACTTATTGCTACCAAACATTTGCATAGCTCTATCTGAACTAACTACGCGAACTGCACACAGTAGTTTCTCGCACGCAACTCCCGAGGTTGCATTACTGTGTTTGAACGCCTTGTCTTACCAAATCACTTGTTGAAAATTATAGGTAGTGTATTTTTTCTGAGTTAAGTATACGTTCAGGATGAAAGTTTGGAAAGTTGCCTTCTATAAACTTTCCGTTTGAATTGGATGCTTGATGCAGGAAATGTCCATGAAATACTAGAATCAAACTCCAAGATTTGAAAATGTTTATGTTTTTCATAAGTTCGATTGCTTAACCCACAGCTAAGTTATTATTCTATGCCTACAACAAACAAACGAAAGCTTTCAAAAGTTGGAAGGACGCGATCCAAGAAGCATGAACTTGTGAGTGTATTGTGTGATGTAATCATCGGAGTTTCTCACACTTGTGGCGCAATGGGCGAGACAAAACCGATGGCTGATGTTTCTTTCGAGCGAAACAATTGGATTTACCATTTTACCATTTGATTATGCTTCACTCATTTCTTAATTTTCCTTCACTCGTTTCTTCATTATCCTTCACTCATTTCGTCATTATGCTTCACTCATTTCTTCATTATCCTTCACTCATTTCTCTCAGAACTCGATCAAAGTAAAATAATTTCTCTCACCACTTCCATCACTGTCTCCAGCGTTCACATTGTGGGAAAAATTCATTGTCGAACTTGAAATTTTCATTAATAAAAATTCACTAGAATTGATTCTCGACTCGTAAGAAAAATTGATTAAAAGCAATGTAAGCTTCTTGACCCAGAGGAAGAGGGACGGAGATTGAGTCTTTAATGTCGGTTGGCAGGAGATGCTTCGCGTGATTTCCAGAGAGCTCGCAAGAGCAGAAATTTCTCCCAAGAATGTTCAGAGGATAACTCGTGCTCGAGCCTCAAACTTGAGAAGTCTGCCCTTCAATATTGGACATCTTTGGCCCGCCCTTCACAGGCATTGTTCGCAGTCCTGCGTGCAGGCAAATTTACAGGGCACCGAAATTACAGCCGCTACCTCGGCTCCGTTGTCTTCCGACCGCCACGTCACATCGCGCACCGAATAAAACTTCCAACCGTGACCGCCAAACTTCTTATCTGCATACAAATTTATCGAAAAAGGAAACGGATTCAAGTGTTTTTCATACAAAGAGTGGTAATTCGTCGTTTCTCCGTAGAGTGGATGCAAGGAAAACGTCTTATGATATCAACTTTCACTTTGTTAACTGAAATACATAATACATAATTTGATTAATATTATCTCCAAGTTTAAGCCTCTAATGTAGTCATTTATATGTTTTACTGTAATCTCATCTCATAAGGATGCAAATTAGCACCACTACTTCATAACTTAAAATCAAGTGTTGTATTTGGTTAACAAGCATGTCGAATTTTTAGCCGTATAAGGTTGCTAGAGTTTGCGTAGGATGAATATAACTTGAGAATGATTAACAACAAATAAAATTTCGGCTCAAAGCCACCGACGCTTGTCTCATGTAGAATGAATGTAACTCAAGGATTAACATGTTATAATTTCGGTTCAAAGCCCCTATTAAAAATTAGAACACTTTTCCCTGCACACGCTCGAAGAAACCGACGCTTGTCCACCACCATAGAGAAAGACGCATAGCCCGACCCACAGATGATCAACCGCAACACAATAGAGGATAAAAATAATTGTGCGCTCACGAGAAACTAATGATTACACACTCATACAATCATGAGCAGCACAGCGTGCTTAATTGAATCTGATGGGACATAATATCATTGAACGAGACGGTCACGACGAGACCGAGGGCCCAAGAAAGGCTGGCAGCAAACGAGGCAGCAAAATAACGCACGCTTTACAAAACGAAGGCGCCCGCCTGACATTCCAATTCAAAAGGAACAGCATTCAATTCTGGTGAGCAGCGCTCTCCCCCAAAGTTTATTTTAAGCCTCGTTGCAATAAATTAGGTGAGACTGGCAATATAGACGGCAGCATCGCGAGACCATCGCACCAGGCGCAGTGTTCACAAAGCAGGGTAGTCAGGCGCGCAATATTAGTTCTGTGGAATGAGATTGTTTCCTTGAACCTTTATTCATGGCTCAAATAATCGCCATTAT